>OY293310.1:15394843-15582316 GCA_958502075.1 Orchestes rusci | reverse complement strand
GCTATGTAATAATCCGACGATTAGTTTACAAGTTACAGAGGTTCAGGTGACGCTAGTTTTGAGTTTAAAAAAAAATGAATTCAAAGCAATTTGGTGTGTTGATTTATCATTGCATTTTGATGGGTAAAAATACCATCACAGCCAAAGCATGGGTTGATAAGTGTTATCCGGACTCTGCCCCATCGAGGCAAACGGTGGAGAAGTGGTTTGCTGATTTTAAACGTGGCCGTACAGACACTGACGATGCTGAACGCTCTGGAAGGCCAATTGAGGTGGTTACACCGGAAAAAATCGAAAAAGTCCACCGAATCGTTTTGGAAAACCAAAAAGTGAAATTGCGTGAGATAGCTGACACCTTGAAGATATCAGAAGGCAGTGTGCACACTATTTTGCATGAACATTTGTCCATGAGAAAGCTATTCTCAAAGTGGGTGCCGCGTTTGCTCACTGTGGACCAAAAACAACAAGTGTCAATGATTCTGAGAGCTGTTTAACCGGAATAAAAAGGACTTTTTGCGTCGGTATGTAACAATGGATGAAACATGGATCCACCACCACACTCCAAAGTTAAATCGGCAGTCAGCTGAGTGGACTGCAGCCGGAGAACCACGTCCAAAGCGACCAAAATCGCAAAAGTCGGCTGGTAAGGTTATCACGGAATTTTGTTCATCGACTATCTTGAGAAAGGAAGAAGAATCAACAGCGAATACTATATGGCACGAGATATGGCATTATTAGTGCGTTTGAAGGAAGAAATTGCCAAAAAACGGCCCCACATGAAGAAGAAAAAAATTCTCTTTCACCAAGATGATGCACCGTGTCACAAGTCGATCGCAACGATGGCCAAATTGCACGAATTGGGCTTCGAATTGCTTCCGCACCTACCGTATTCTCCAGATTTGGCCCCCAGCGACTACTACCTGTTCGCAGACCTGAAAAAAAGCTCGCCGGAAAGAAATTTAATCGAATGAAGAGGTGATCGCTGAAACTGAAGCTTATTTTGAGACCAAAGACGAATCATTTTACAAAAAAGGTGTTGAAATGCTAGAGCGGCGTTGGACTGATTGTATCACTCTTGAAGGAATGTATGTTGATGAATAAGATCGAATTTTGCCAAAAAAATGTGTTTTTCTTGGTTATCCTACGGACTTATTGAGTGATGTTAGATTCTTGATGATGAAACTGAACGTAACAAAAATTATAAAATGATCCACAGAAAACACATTGATTCAACATTCAACAAAAACTGTGACCTCAGATTATGTCGATCACCAATAGAATTGATCAAATGGTGATAAACTAAAACTATTTGCATCTCCGCTACCAAAACTCTTAACAAATAATTTAATTCGGTTATTTTATTACCGTGGGTGTGAAGTCAGTGTTGATTGAATGGTATTTACCTTAGGATCAAAACTGTGATTGTTATATTTTTCATCGTAAAAATTAATCAAATCACTCGTTATTCGGTAGTCGTATACGCATCAGAGGATTGTGGTGGAAACAGTGTTTCATCATGGACGGTGCATTTAAGCTGAAGAAGGAAAATCCAAAGAAAAAAGCCAATTTTATGTCTAAGCTGTTTTTCACGTGAGTACAGTATTCATGGGTACAGGGTGATTCACTATACAGTGCTTTTCTTTAATGTCCCCCCCCTTTTATTTTTTGAACGGCTCAACTTAGAGACTTCAAATTCTAGGTGATGAAATACAAGCATGTTTACTATGTTTTGACATGAAAGTGACTTATGAAAAATTCAAGATGGCGGCTGGGCGCCATCTTGGAATGTTTTTTTAAATAGGAATAGGGGTCATGTGACACCTCATTTTGAAGGTACTGCTGAGTACTTTATAACCCTAGAGTATTGAGTCGATATCTCCAAGTACTACAAAATGCCGGTAGATTCAATTACTACATTGATACATACACTTGAAAAAAAAAATGTCAAATTCAATTCAAAAGATGCTTTTTTGACATTTTTGTCATCTATTCCTAACCCAAACTTTATGTCAAGAATATTTCCAGCATCTTTTGGATTGAATTTGACGAGGAATTTGACGAATTTTTTTAAAAAGTGTATGTATCAATGTTGTAATTGAATGTACCGCCATTTTGTAGTACTTAGAGATATTGACTCAATATTCTAGGGTTATAAAGTACTCAGCAGGACCTTCAAAATGAGGTGTCACATGACCCCTATTCCTATTCAAAAAAACATTCCAAGATAGCGCCCAGCCGCCATCTTGAATTTTTCATATGTCAATTTTATGTCAAAACATAGTCAACATGCTTGTATTTCAGCACCTAGAATTTGAAGACTCTAAGTTGAGCCGTTCAAAAACAAAAAAGGGGGGGGGGGACATTAAAGAAAAGCACTGTATATTGACCCTCCGCTCTAACCCATTTTTTTGAAGATATACAAAAAAATTTCTATACAAAAGTTGTTTGGTTTATATGTAGTAAAATGAGTAACAGGGTGTCCCAAAAGCTGTTCACAGCACTCAACTCTGTTTAATCGTTGATTGAATAGTACTTATTCAATCAACGATTTAACATTTTAAGTAGGACACCATGTATTTTATTTAATTTTAAGATTCTACGTTAAATTCAAAGTCAAATATTTGCTTAAAGTAGATCTTATCTTTTGCAGCTTCCGAGATAAAAGCTGTTAAATGTTGTGGGAAATGCTTGATTCACTGAATTTGTCCTCCCCCCTCTAAGTAATTTTATACCTGCAAGGAGTACGAAAAAATGTAAAATACATGAATTGTTTGGTTTTACTGAACTTTTATAATTAATTAGTAACTTTTATACAGGGTGTTCCGAAAGCTGTCCAGAGCACCCAACTTTGACATTTTTGATCGCACACCATAATTTTATTACATTTTTAGATTCAACGTTAAATTATTGGTCAAATCTGAGGAAAATTGATGTATATCATCTTTTGCCGCTTTCGAGAGAAAAACTGTTGAATTTTGTGAACAATCCTAATTTCAGGATTTGTATCTTGAGAACTATATTGAAAAATATTGCTTAATAGCTTCAGTCTTTAGTCTCCCTCATATAAGAATAAAGAATTCTAGTTTCGTATTGAATTAAACCGCTCCTTTCCATTTTTGAGTGTCGCAGGCTTTATAATATAAAGCCTGCTACATATGGTGTGCCATTTAAAATTTCGTGCTGTAGACAGCTTTTGGGGCACCAATAGATAGTGTTACTACCAAATTTAAAAAAGATTAGTTGTAACCAAAAAAAGCTTCTGTATCGAACTTTTTTTGCACACCTTATATAAAAAACTTAGAGAGACAAATAAAGTGGATCAAGGATTTTCCTATTATCCACAACATTTAACAGCTTTTATCTCGAAAGTGGCAAAATATAATCTAGACCCACCTTTTACATATTTGACTCAGAATTCAACGTACATTCTAAAAATGAAACATAATACATTGTTTCATTTGAAATTTCAAAGATGACTGCTGTTGACAGCTTTGGGGACACCCTGTATAAATGTTACTACCAAATTTAAAAAGAAAACACTATAAACCAAACCGCTCTGCAAAGAACATGCGTTCTCTCCTGTATATCCAAAAATTCACCGACTCCATTCATGTTCTTGAATTTATCACGAATTATAGGAGGATCTACCTAAAACTACTAAGGTCAGCAAAGAAACTTTTTTTATCAAAACCGTCTATCAATGGCTAAAAATGTCTCCAGAGAAACCTGGTCCATAATTAACGATCTAAGAGGCAAAGTAAATTCCGTGAATCAAAGTATGCCAGGACCCAACGACTTGAAAGAGTACTTTATTAACGTGAGCAAGAACGTTACTTCCGGAATTTTACCAGGTCTTGACCCCCTTTCGTTTCTTCCACGCTCTAAAAAAGTTTCTGATAGCTTTTTTCTACATCCAGTAACCAACCTTGAACTACTACAAGTGATGAACAGCATAAAAAGCAAATCTTCTTGTAGCACCGATAATCTATCAATTAAAATATTCCAGAACCTTTCACCTCCCGCATTAGATGCCCTAACAAACTTGATAAATGAATCTTTCATGAGAGGAGTTTTTCCGGAATGCCTCAAAACGGCAATTATTATTCCTCTCCATGAAGGAGGTGAGAAATCAAACTCAAGTAATTATCGTCCAATTGCTTTGCTACCTGTGCTGTCAAAAATCAGTGAAAGGTTACTAAAAATCTATTGCGAGGAGACCATAGACAAATTATAATTTGTCTATGGAGGAGACGGTCCCCTCGCGATAAAAAAAGATTGACTTATGCGAAAAATATACAGTACAGCGGGATCTTCTATCTCATCCTGGCATCAAGCGTGTAGAATTGCTTCCCATATAGTTATTAATAGATATATGTTGAATTCAAGCTCGTAGTCATTAGATACGGATACGCTACGAAACATCAGGGAGGGGGACCAAATGTTTCAACTCTGCAATAAATTGATGGGTTTCTACGGTTTTTGCAGACCATTATAAAAGATAAATTGAAATGAAATTTTAACGATAATGCACCTACATTCATGGTCAGATAAATAGCACAGGCGTAGAATTGGATAAAACCTTGATACTGCATCAGTTTATCAAAAAAGTACTGGTGCATTTTAAAACTTAAATCCATAATCCATTTGTCATACGTAAACTGTTGATTTTAAATAAATGGGGCCTTTCTATCACGTTTAAAATATGTCAATAAAAAAACTGTTTTCTGTGTTACTTCTGATAACAATGGTTAGCACCATTCGAAAGAGGGGCAAAATGTATGGAATTTCACAATTACTGAACTCACCAGCTTTGAAGTTTTAAACATGGAAAAGATTACAAATCTTTCATGATATCTTCAACATAATACATAAACTTGCCAAGTTTCATAGCTACACTATCTTTTGATCAATTATTGTGAAATGTCTGATTGGTGCTAGCCATTTTTATCAAAAGTTAAACAGAGAAAAGTTTCATTTTTAACATCTTTATGTAATAATAGACGTGATAAAAAGGCCTTGAACATTTTTTTTTTAAATCGCCTGGACCCGTAAACTGACAAATAAGGATTCAAGTTGTTAAATACATCAATACTTTTTTGATAACTGCTGTATTATATTTTTATCAAATACTAGGCTAGCGCTATTAATCAGACCATGAGTGTTAGTACCTACCTTATCGATAAACAAAAATAGTTTATCCTAATTTTCCACTCAATTTTCATTAACACCCTGTATATAACAATGTTTATTCAATTTCAACATTGATATCAATTTGTACAGAAATGACAAGCTTTACATCTATGTAGAAACAACGGCGGTTCTGGAGCAAAATGTAGGGGGGGGGGAATACCATGCGAGATAACCCGGAATGCGCCGCAGACGAAACATTTTTGTAAGCGCTTTCGCCATTTTATCATACATCGTAATTTTTGGCAACCAAAAATGAATAAATTAAGACTCTAAGGTTCAGCTTTAATAGTGTTTTGTTGATCTTGTTCCTAACATGGCTGTTCTGTTTTTGTCCCAAAGAAATAGAGATAATGTACATTTTTTTTGTGTATGTACACTGCTCTGGGGGGGGGTAATTACCCCCATTACCCCCCCCCCGTAGAACCGCCGGTGTGTAGAAAGAATAAACAGAAAATACACAAAAGCAGTTTTTAGCCTGCTTGTTAGTGCGCTTATGGAAACGTGTATGAAAAGTCAAAGGTCTGGTTCAAATTCACATATTGGGTAAAATTACATTATGATATTATAAAAGTCACAATTAAGTTTTTCAAGACACAATCGGGTTAAAAGTCATAATGAGGTTTGAGTGTCACTATTTTCTAAATTAAGGTTTTCTAATTTTCAAAACTTTGAATTTCCTGAGCTTTCTTTTAACCAATGACATTAATCCTAACAGACTTTCTGGCTTAGCAACATTTCGCGGAACAAGTTCCGTTCATAGAACCCAGCATGTCCAGTATCAAATAGAGCTACGGAAGTAGTATCGGGGCGAACTTCTATGGATAGTATGATGAGTACAAGAAGAATGGCTAGTGCGAGGTGCGAGAAGCTGGATGAGCATGAAACGTACAACAGTACCACAAAAAAAAATGCAAAATCCATCCATATAAGATTCGATTAGATTTTGGAAAGCGTATTGTATTGACAATTCAAAGTTTCGTATCTTTCAAACGAGTGGACCGATTTGAAGCATCAAGTACGAATGTGTATAAAAGTAAAAGCATACTGCAGCGATGAGGTTCAAGACAAGCAAATGCTCGCGACGAGACTGATTTTAGGCAATGTTTTTTGAATAGAAGTTCACTTAATGAAGCGACCAGGGTCTGATTGTAGCCGTAGATGAAACTAGCGACGAGCCTTAATTAAAAATTTTATTTGTTCGTCTCGCGACTTGCAGCGAGACGTTACATTCAGTCGTTGAATTTCATAAAATAGGATAAATATTACTCAAACAACGTTAAATTGTTCCGGGGTTGTGTTCTTTCTGATATACGGGCAAAATCAACGAACATTTGATCTTGTGTTTACAAAAGAAATGTACTATGGAACCAGTCTCTTCATTTTCTTCATGTATTATTAATTGGCAATTGGATCCTATTTTTGTAAAATAACTATAACATTCGATATGGAGGTACCCGACAGATGAGTTTCATCTTGCCTATCCGACATTTAGGCAACCGATATATCTACAGGATGTTTCAAAATTGAGAATAAAGTTCTTAAGGGTATATTTATATAAAAGTTTTATCATGGGCTTTTATCTCGTCATTTGTCTCGAACTTTATCGTTGCAGTATGTTTACCTTAGGAATCTAAATCCGTTTAATGATGTTATACTGTTATACCCTATTCCTATCAACTATAGTCGCGTCATGCTTGAAGTCATGAGAAAATATTTAAACAAGATAGTGGAGAACTAGAACGAGGTTTGTAGATTATTCAAAAAATAATGGAAACTGTTGAAGCAAAGCAGAAAAAATATGGAGATATACATACCGGTAATAAAATAATCAAAGTCTGCAATAACCTGCGAGACTTAGAGCCGATATTTCAATGTCATCTTAAGTGACATTTTAGTAAAGGTATACTTAAAGTTGATGTGAATTTTAAAATTGGCCACCGAAAGTGCCGTTTTTCAATTGCGCCACTCCTTTCATTGAGCGAAGGATCTAATTTGAGTGTCGGATCTCAAACACACGGCACTTACGGCAGACAAATTCAAGGTCCAAAATAGCCTTTAAGTGTACCTGCCTAATCAATCTTAAATGGACATTGAAATATCGGCCCTGAGTGACATTTTAGCTAAGGTATACTTGTTGATGTGAATTTTGAAATTGGCCACCAAAAGTGTCGTTTTTCAATTATGCCACTCATTCAGCTAAGGATCTAATGTGAGTGTCGCAATTGGAACACGGCACCTACGTCAGAATAATTCAAAGTCCAAAATAACCTTCAAGTGTAAAATGAAAATCTCATTTATGTCCATTTGATAAAGAAGTGAGGGTAGATACCAGTGGTCGATACCCATATCTGTGCCCATATAAAACTGTAACAAGTGACGAATGATGGATCAACGAAATTTGAAACACTTTATACGCAACATTATGTTGCCTGTATAACCTGCTCTTCAAGTGGGCAACATTTTTTTTTAAAGATCCTGTGTAATGTGTGAGTTTATTTTCAAGTTGATGAACTCATCAAATATTATACATATAAACAGAATTTTTATGCTATTTTGTGGTCTCTGCTTAGATAACAGAATAACTTTCTACTGCTATGGAATACCTCTGATAACGTTTAATATTTTGTTTGGCGATAATCTGAATATCAACAATGTTGGCCAACAAAAGAAAAGAGATACAGTGGTTTGTAAGTTTATTCATTGAATGGTAATATGTACTCAATGCGGTATCCAGGATTGGATCACAGCCAACTATTGACAGTAAGTCTACAGGGGAGGCGGATGACTTTATTGTTGACATATTTAACGAGGTAATCCAAGAACCCATGCATCAAAATGTCTTCATATTCCACTGACCTTTTTCTAGAATGGATCCTCATGATTGGTTGAGGATTTGAATTTGCTCTAGGCTGAATGTGAAAAAAAAGGAGAATTGACGAATTAGAGGTCCACCAACCACTAACCAATGGAAAAAGTGACGAGTCCTTTGTATTGTAGATAATGGCAGGTTTGAAGCTGAAAAGAAGCATTCAGCTAACATGAACATAGAATTGAAGACATTCTTAATTCAAACTCAGCATCCGACGAGAGTTTTTCTACGAACACGTGTATTGACAGTGTCACAGTAGAAATATACAGAAATAGTCAAAACGAATAGGGGAAATCCATAAAACTGACTGGAAGCCTCTGGCAGACTCAATACTAGAGATGTTTATTGAATTTCAGAACTATTCTGAACTGTCGGTGAACAATCCAATCGTATTTTGTGCAAAATTTTTCACGCGTATTCCCGCCTTAGCATCTCTTACTTTTTTGCAAAACTAAATCCTCACTGTTGGAAGAATGTTCGCTATGCCAAGCTCCAGAGATTTTTCACCATTTTGAAGTGTGTTCTGTTTATTTTTTGAAATTGATTTTTTCAAACAATTAGTTTGGTTTCGAAAATCATACCTCTAATCACTTTCATCGATTCTTGCATGGTCCACTACGCCATTTGACGACCCATTTAATGGATGGACTTGCCGTAGTTTGTTTCAACTGTTTTCTCAATTGAAATTCTTGATCAATAACCTGACAAATCCGTTATTTAACAGCCTGGAAACATTTTATAAAAATTATTTGTAGAACTGAAATACCAAAACTAAGTAGTTGTCTCAGAAAAGATCGCTTCAAGATTAGTTCAATAGGAGAAAGAGAAGATAAGAGACTGAACGATACCTACTTTGGTCTGTTAATTGAAAAAATTTTATACCTTTTTTGGATTTACCATGAACTAGTTATTTGATGATCTTTGTATTTTGTCCCACCAGTATAGACTCTACGAACGATGTCCTTCCACTACGTTTCAATTTATGGACTAGTGTGTAGTTCAATATTTATGTTGTAGCTATTTGTAACAAGAGGGTTATCGTTGCAGGTCCTGAGTGGAAGTACTGGAATAAATCCACGAATCATTGATGCTCCTTGGTTGGGTGTTGATGATTTGCATTCTTTGGAAAGTTCAAAAACAATAATTGATGGTACTTTTTTTCAGATGGACTATTCCATTGTTTTATGTCGGAACAAAACGAAGGATACAATTGCCAGATTTATACAAAACTTTACCAATAGATAAATCTGAATCTCTTGGAGATAAACTTGAACGACACTGGAATAAGCAAGTTGAGTTGGCGAGGGCCAAACCTCACAAACAACCCAGTCTACTAATCGCTCTGGTCAAAACTTTTCTTTGGGATTATATGATTTATGGATTTCTATTTTTTGTACAACATATCCTATTGAGGTGAGATTGCGTTTTCCGTATTTGGTTCAATCAGGTGCAAAACATTCGATACATTGCTTAGTTCCCATTTATTTTCACTTTCAAGATCTACACTTATTGTTATATTGCATATTGTAAAATAGACCAATTTTTTTTTTTATTTTTGCGTTACCCTAACAAATGGAAAACTATCTCAATTCGGTATATATTTTTTCCAAGACCATCAAGACCAAGACCAAGATTGCGCCATTCTGGTCTTGGTCTAGAGATATCGAGACCAATACCATGACCAAGATCACATTTATTTTTCAAGACCAAGACCATAGAAAAGTGATTAAAATATCATAGAAAAGTGATTAAAATATATCATATATTATATTCACTTTTCTATGACCAAGACTGGCCAGAATAACAATATTGATTTTGCTAAGGCAACGTCTTAGGGACGTCCGATTTTTAATTTGATACCGTCACCTTGTAGAGAAGGAGGAGTGGCAATGACAAAGTGTAATCCATTTTGAAATATCTTTTCAACCAAACTTAGAAAATAATAAAAACGTATTAGCATTAAATCGGTATTTTTCGAATATCTTCGGAAGTGAACGGATTTTTTTAAATTTTAAAATGACATTCTGTTGAGTATAAAAATGCGCAACTTTGCCACCATTCAACTACTCTGTATCTCTTATAATAACAGAGATCTCCATGCAAACACTCGAGTCCGTGGCACCCTGCATACCTGATCTTTATTTGTAACCTAGAAAAAGTGTCATTTTGTGACATAACGAGTGTTCAATAAAAAATACGATCAAGTCACCTCTGGATTTCTTTTTCTGTCATGACCGTAGGTCGTGGCTAGTTTGTATGGTTTGTCATCATGGCATCTGTGACGGTTAGAAAGTGGAGTTCATGTCATAATTGCGATGTTAACCAAGACATACGTTTTTTGAAACAATTGCAATCCAAAGGTGACTTGATCGTATTTTTTATTGAACACTCTTTACCTAGGTACACACAAAAGCTAATAATTTTGCTGATAATCACTCACAAAACCCATAAAATGAAGAAATATTAAATTTTTGAATTTGCACTAATTGATTTTTTTTTAGATTCCACTGAAGCCGGAAGCGCTCGTATTCGAATCATTTGACATTAATAGGTTTTGTTTTCTACAATAGGCTTTTTTTAGGTAACAAATAAAGCAGATCAGGTATACCGTGCGGCTCAAAAAGCCCCTCTCCTTTTAAGTTTTGAACCCTTTGATATATTAGAACGAAAGTTGGACACAACATATGTGAAGATGTTCTGCATTTTTTGACATAGTAGTGACAGCTGAAAATGTCAAAATGATAGCTTAGAGCCATTTTGGATAATAAAATTGAATGGAAAGGGGTTCGAGTGATATCTTATTTTGTAGGCCTTTTGACCCTGATTACAACTACCAATTCAATTGCCCTGCGCCCCGCATCACTGGATAATATATTTAGGAAACCATGCATCTTGTTCTATCAAGATTATTTGAACTAAGCTGAAATAATCATTCCCAAAACCAAAAACTAGCTCTTTTGTTTACTTATCACTTGTCATTTTGACAAAAGTGATGTGTCACTATGACAGAGCTTGGCATTTTATTAGGGTTGTTTGAAATATTGTGTGCGAATTCATATGCTTTCCACTGTACATAACCTCGGACCTGCTTTTCTGACTTGTGTCATTATTACAACGTAAATAAATGAAATCCGTACTAAATTTCAATCATGAATACCTTTATATTATGCTTACATCCCGAGGTGATGTTCTCCATCAACTTAGTTAGAACTGCAATGGTCCTGGAGTTGGCGAAAAGGGCCTTCAAGGCCCACTCGCCGGGCAGTGGTTGGCGGGCAAACCACTCATACCAATACCAATACCAATACATCCCGAGGTACATCCCTATATGTATTAAATTGATCTCTTTTTTTTTCAAATTCTATATCATCATCCTCTAACAATACAGTGTGTCCCAGATTCGCTTCTCTATACAGGGATCTTGGCTCCTATTATACCTACAGCAAAGGTTGAATGGAGAAAGTTCTAGAGGAAACATTCGATATCCGGTTTCAGATTTGCGATCGATAAATTGGTTTTGAAAATATCGGCGAAAAAACGGAAATGGCGGATTTTGTTTTTTGCCAGTAAATCCGAAACGGCTAATTGGACAGCTATGAAAATGTGACATTATCGGGACAATTTTTTAAGACGAATAAAATGGTGCGTATGACATGTCTCAATCGTCTTTTGTTTTCCCGCAACCCGCCTCAACTTTCATTTTTCTTATGGCCGATTTTTTTATTTTTCGATTTTTGGAAAGAGTGTAAAATTTTCCGTCTAGTGATGTCTCACAAGTGCATAAAAGATTTAAGTATTTTCGGAATATCATATTTTGTAGTTAGGACTCAATCTTTTCAAGGCCATGATTTATTTGACAGAAAACTGGTTTATAAGCAAAATCCTAGGAGGCTCTGATATGTCGTTCAATAATTCTGCCGAAAGATGGCGTTGTGGTCTATAACACCCCGCAAATAATAATTCAGTATGTAAGTTGTGCTTACGTAAATAGTAGTACACTTCTCTGTCATTAAAATAATAAATCTGATAAAAAAATTGTGGAAACCTATTAAAAATGCCCGGTGTTCCCTATTCGAATGAAGAAAAGTTGGATATGTTAGCGCTGTACTTGCAGTCACAGAGAAATGCCGACATTACCTCATCAAGGTATTTGGAGATCGACGGCAGCCTCATAAAACCCAATTTAGAAAAATGGTTGTTAATCTGATCAACTTTGGGGCCTTCGATCAACCTAGAAGCGGATACAACATTGAAAATGAAAATCGAAACAGAAACATTTTACAAGCTGTCAACGAAGACCCTAGTAAATCGGTAAGAACTGTAGAACGGGAAATCGGTCTGTCAAAATCAACAGTACAGAGAGTGCTAAAAAAGAATAAGTAGCATCCATACAGACCCACAGTAGTTCAAGGACTTAAAGAAACTGATTTTCCAAGACGAATGCGCTTCTGTGAGTGGTATACAAGGAAGTGTGATGACAATCCCGATTTTTTAAATCATGTCTTGTGATCCGATGAAAGTAGGTTTACGAATTGTGGAGTTTTCAATAAGCACAACACCCATCATTGGACTGTGAAAAACCCTCACGAAGTGGCAGCGAGACGTCTACAGACCAGATTTGGGTTTAACGTTTGGTGTGGGGTCATTGGAAATTTAATCCAACTTACCTTTCTCAATTGGGCAACTATCAATCAATCATTTCAGGAAATCGACTTATAGCCAAAAGCCCAAAGGCTAGGGGTTGCGAAAGACATGCATTTCTCTCCCACAGATCCATCCACATCGACTTATAGGACCATTTTCATTTGACTACAGCCTAAACGGACACAGATACCTAGAGCTTTTGCGAAATCAGGTTGTGCCGGCATTACGAGCTACTCTAACCGAAGATGAGTTCAGAAGAACCTAGTTTCAACAGGATGGATGTCCGGCTCACAACAACATTCAAGTCAGGAACTTCTTGATAGAGCAGTTTGAGGAAAAGATCATTTCATTAAATGGTACAATACCCTGGCCTCCTAGATCCCCCGACCTTTCGCCCTTGGATTTTTATCTCTGGGGTCATACAAAGAATGAGATCTATGAAATTGATCCTCCTGCGACTATAGAAATCCTGAGACAAAGAGTTTTTGACACATTTACAAATATCAACAGAAACCATTGAGAAAGTCAATGACAGAAACATACTTGCGAGGGATGTACGAAAAACAGTTACTAATTGTCAAAAATGCCTCGATGCAAATGGGCGTCATTTTGCAAACTTGTAAATCAATACCGAGACAGTTGAGAACACATAACAGTATTTTCATTTTCAATATATTTGTATCTACCTGTAAGTTATTCAAAAGCTTGAGTGTTGATTGAACAATGATTTTTCTGACTTTTTATTCAATACACTCATAGACTCGTTGAGAAGTCATTATTTACGTCCGTGTTCTATTATAAATTCAATGAGTTTAACACTTTCGCTGCACACCAAATAAGGTGACCTTAGGTTGATACAGTACCTATTAATGATGTTTTGCGACAAATAACTCATGGCCTCCTTAGAAAAGATTGAGTCCCAGCTACGAAGTGTGATATTCCGAAGATACTTAAATCTTCTATGCACTTGTGAGACATCACTAGACTGGAATTTTCACACCCTTTCCAAAAATCGAAAAATCCAATATAGCGGCCATAAGAAAAATGAAAGTTGAGGTGGGTTGCGGGAAAACAAAAGACGATTGAGACATGTCATACACACCATTTTATTCGTCTTAAAAAAGAGTCCACATGATGTCACATTTTCATAGCTGTCCAATTAGCCGTTTCGGATTTACTGGCAAAAAACAAAATCCGCCATTTTCGGTTTTTCGCCGATATTTCCAAAACCAATTGACCGATCGCAAATCTGGAAACAAATATCGATCGAATGCACTTAGTTTCCTCTAAGACTTTCCCCATTTAACCTGCTTTGATGTAGGTATAATAGGAGCCAAGATCCCTGTATAGAGAAACGAATTTGGGACACACTGACATATTGTACCAGAGCAAGAGACGATTTTTGATATTGGTTTTTAAAGTGGATGCTGCAGCTCTGAAGCAACAGTACCTATCAAAATTTTCGATCTTGATCAGTTGTATAAATTCAATTTAACTTTTGTTTCAATATCTGCTCAATAATCAAGCCTCAAGTTTTCAAAATAATAATCATTATGGTGTCAATTATTGACAATAGAATGTTTTTCAGGTTATATGTGCTCTATCAACATAAATCAACCCAAGTAATCACATAAAATCTTTGGTGGGACTTGGTGGCATCAGATTTTCACCAAATGAAATCCACCAGTAATTTAAAAACGTGGTGTGGTGGGCCATCACACTTCCACCACGAATAGAAAACGGTTTGGTGGCATCATGTTTTCACCTGTTGAATGTCTGGTGGAAAAAAAAACTCGCAGAGGCTTGAAACTCGGCAGTTGTCAGGGTCCAAGGGCCTTCAAAATAAGGTGTTACTCGACACTTTTTCCATTTGATTTTTTCATTCAAAATGTCGCTCAGCTGTCATTTTGACATCTTCGGCAGTCACATATGGTGTGTCCAAATTTTGTTCTCATATCAAACGGTTCAAAAGTTAGAAGGGGTGATCCGCACTGTGTAAGCACTGGTTTTCTTAGTAAACATCAGTCACCTAAATAAATCATAGATTTCTAAATAGATAATTTATTGTATTTAAAGTTGCGTCAAGCTTAGTTAGAATTAGAATTTTTTGATAGGGTGTGGCGAAATGCCCAAAAAAATCTGGTAACCTATAAGAGTTATGAATAATAAAAAAAAGTTAATTTGTTCGATAGATTCACCAAAATATTTATTTTATAGAACACCACAGCCAATTGTACTTGCCTGGTTGATCAGGGAATTCGAAACAGGAAACCCACAAGCAGACAGCGTCAGCAGATATGTTTTTGCATCTTTGCTCGTCGGAATTTCCTTTTTCGCGATATTTTTCATGCATCATGGCAATTTTGCACTTAGCAGCATTGGGATGCGAGTTCGGGTTGCCGTATCATCGCTGATATATAGAAAAGTTTGTAAATGAACCATTATAAAACAGATACAAATCTAACAATTGTAGATAATGAGACTAAACAAGAGATCTCAGGGGCAAACCGCTGCAGGCCAAGTTATCAATATACTTTCTAATGACGTGCAGAGGTTTGATCAAGTGATGGTTTTTCTTCATTTCTTTTGGATCATGCCTCTCCAGGTGATTCTGGTTACATATCTTATGTGGATGCAGATTGGAGTATACTGTTTAACTGGAATAGGCGCCATGGTTATTTTAACAATCCCTCTACAGAGTAAGATTGAGATAAATATCTTCGAATAATAATGATCGAGCTCTTAATTAAAGCATACCTTGGGAAACTGTCAGCACGGCTTCGTGAAATGGTTGCAACTCGCTGCGACATCAGAGTCAAACATATGAGTGAGATAATCAGCGGTATCCAAGTTATAAAAATGTATGCTTGGGAAAAACCATTTGAAATATTGATCAAGCACTTAAGGGCTCATGAAATTCGTGCTTTGACTAAGTCTTCATATCTCAGAGGATTTTTCTCAAGCTGTAATGTGTTCGTTGAAAGATTCACGTTATATGTTACAGTCATTTCTTACTGCCTTGCTGGATTTAGAATTACTGCCGACATGGTATTTTCGATGGCTCAATATTTCAATATCTTGCAACGTTAGTATATCATATTCGAGATGGTTATTAGTAGGTAATTTTCAATGATGTTGCAGTGGCCATGGCTATAATTTACCCAACTACAGTTTCTCAAACTGCGGAAGCTTGGGTAGCCATTAAGAGATTGCAAGCCATTTTGGTTCTGGATGAAAAAGAAGCACCCGTTATCGAAAGAACTACTGAAAAAGCTATACGAATTGAGAACGTGGATGCTGCATGGGTACCACAGATTCCAACCTTGAAAAATATCACACTCATATTGCCAGAAGGAAAGCTTTGCGCCATTATTGGTCCAGTCGGGTCTGGAAAAAGTTCAATATTACAACTGATCCTTGGAGAACTTCCGCTTCTTAATGGAAAAATTGAGATTGGCGGAAATATATCCTATTCATCCCAAGAGCCATGGTTGTTTGCTGCTTCTGTGAGAAAAAATATTCTATTCGGCAAACCGTATGACTCGACCCTCTATAAGAAGGTCGCACAAGTCTGTGCTCTAGAAAGAGATTTCGAGCAATTTCCTAATGGTAAAAGACGAATAAGTAGGCCGTATAAACTGTTCCCATTTCAGGTGATAAGACAATGGTGGGCGAGAGAGGAGTTTCCCTGAGTGGTGGTCAACGAGCAAGAATCAATTTAGCAAGAGCTATTTACAGAAAAGCTGACATTTATTTGATGGATGATCCTTTGTCCGCTGTAGACACACATGTGGGCAAACATCTTTTCGAGAAATGCATCGTAGACTATCTGAACGACAAAACTCGGATTATAATAACACATCAATTGCAATATTTGAAAAAAGCTGACTTCATTGTAGTTTTGAACGAGGGTAGTATTGAGGCTCAAGGAACATTCGAAGAAATAGTGAACAGCAACATTAGTAGCTTCACTAAATTGCTTGCTGAGTCTGACGAGAGTGGACCTGTTGAGAAAGACTTAGATATTGTAGCGGCAGAAAAAGTTAAATTGTTAAAAATGAGAAAAATGTCGACATATGTAAGTCAAGTAGATAAATGATCATGATCATGATCAATAATTTTCCACTAGAGCGCTGCAGAATCTCTTTGGGAACTGACTGTTCGAGAGGACGAGAATGAAGAATCAGCTGATTATGCCGGATCGACTCCATTTATAGACTACTATAAAGCAGTAGGAAATTGGTGCTTGGTCATTTTTGTGATATTCTTATTTATCATGTCTTTATTGGCATGTACAGCAACGGACTATTGGGTAGCATATTGGTATGGAAACCTTGATAGTTAACCACAACTCTTGATTCATTTATTTTTCAGGACAAGTCAGGAGGACATCCGTTACGTTGCTACTATCAACACCTCGCTAGAAACTGAAATGAGACTTTTATCTGATTTGAAAGAGCCTCTCTCCTACTATACTTATTCTATGCCAATGTCGCGAATCCCTATTATAGATGGGTGGTTTGATGAAGTTGTATCAAATGGTGAAGTCTACCGACTCATTGCCACTCAAACTGCCATTTACATATATTCTGGTCTAATAGTGGCAACAGTTTTATTCGTGTGCATAAGGGCCATATTCTTTTTTAAAACGGCTATGCAAGCCTCCAAGCATATCCACAAATACATGTTTCACTGTCTTTTGAAAGCTCCTATGAGGTTTTTTGACGTAAATCCTAGTGGACGAGTACTAAACAGATTTAGTAAAGATATGGGTGCCATTGATGAAGTATTACCCAGAGTTTTGATGGATGCCGCTTCTGTAAGTAAATCATCTACACGAATGAGAATTATTCTAGCTGACGTCCGTTTCAGATTTTTCTAGTTATGGCTGGAATATTGATAAACGTTGCTTTGTCTAGCTATTACATGATTATACCTATGGTCATTTTGGGAGCAATTTTTTTAAAACTCAGATCATGGTACATTGCTAGTGCTAGAGATATCAAGCATTTAGAAGGAATAGGTTAGTTTGTATTGGTGTTTATCAAATCACCTTCATTTTTTAGAATGCTGAGCTGAGCTACGTATAGTGTAGAGAGTAGAAGTGACATCTCAGATTAAGTTAGGTACTCCTACCAGTTCTTTCTTTAGATATTTCAACATATCCTGAACCAATTCACAACTAAAAATGTTTCAAAAGTGTGAATCGAAGCCGAAACTATTTAAATGAATTTGCTGAGATTGATTGGATGAGAATATTAAAAATACCTATATCATACTTGTTAAGCGAACTGAATCTAGAGCTGATCTAACAAAGGACTTTTTTTTTAAATTCAGACGCCATACCTTGTTAGGTAGATTTTATAACACCCATACTCTGCCAAAGTATGATGTAACTCAATTTACATCAGGCTAAATACAAAATAATGATTTGACCAGAAAAAAAAACACTCTGGTTAAGGAAAAAATGTGCGCCCCTTGAAGACAACTATCTCCTGACTGACGTATCTAAAATAGCAATCGAAACTTTTCGAACAGTGGCAGAGTAAAAGAAAGAACGAGTAGCGACAGCACATATCGGCTCCTTTGTTGTCGGGTCATGTCGGGTGGCCAAATTTTCTCGAGGTATATTCGCCTCATTCATACATTGCTAACATCATAAAATGTGAAATTCACCTTTCAATATTTTCAAGGGAAATGAAACAAAGTCTTATTTCTGTACAGTGCACATACATACATAGCTCGCAAAAATTAATAAAAAAAAAATTCAATCAACTTGCAATTTATAAATAACGATACTTGACAAACACGCTCTTGTCTTTGACGTAGATTCAACACATTTCGTACATGCGTCATGAAATAAACTCGTGCCCTCGTGCTATATCCAGTTGTTGTTCCGTTTACTCTGGATAGTACCTACAAGAACGTTAGACAAATATGCATGGAAGAGCTAAAATGAACTTCAGCTGAGAAGAAGAATTCATCAGCTCTCTATCCTGAATACGCAACAATATTCCTTCATTGCCGGATCAAATTCACGAAGACTCTTGTTTCCAGCTAAGTCCCCGATGTTTTCCCACATAAACTCAACATTGAACGGACTGACCACCATCAGAGCCAACCAAGCTGAAGTAGCATTGATCAAAGAATTTGATGAACACCAGGTACAATTTTTCAATATTCTATCAAGTGCAAAGTTTCTGAAGTCATTTTTATCCGTTACAGAACGTACACACATCTGCATGGATCTTCACTATAATGTGCATGGTTTCTTTTGGTCTTTGGCTAGATATAATCTGTATTATATTCATATCTGTAGTTGCTTTCGGATTTGTCATTGCTTCAGAATGTGAGTGAAGCTACCGAAAAATCTGCCCTAATTTGATATTTTCAGATGGCTTCATAGAAAATGGAAGTTTGGTGGGCCTTGCTATCTCCCAGTCGCTGATTTTAACTGGAATGGTACAATACGGTCTGCGCCAGACTGCCGAAGTTGTTAACCAGCTTACCAGTGTAGATAGAGTAATGTCTTACACCAAACTTGAAAATGAAGGTCCTTTCGTTACAGCTGAAGGTAACATAATTTTTGCCATATTTACGAACTGTTGATTTTTTTTGTAGAGAAAATATCTAAAGAAACATTTCAACGAGATGGAGAAATAATATTCAGGAATATGAGCTTGATTTACGTGCGTGGAGATCCACCAGTGCTGAAAAACCTCGACTTCAGAATTGAAGCAGGAGAAAAGGTAAGAAGCATATTTGCTGTATTTGAACTAGTACTTTGTATTGAGTCTAATCGAGTTACAAACAGATCAATAATTGCACTCAATATATCAGATAAGTATTATTAGTGTGGTCCCAAAATTATTCGAGCGTATTATCTGTGATCATTTGACGTCTTTGAGATTGTGGTAGAGCCGTGTGGATTCGTGTCTGGTAGTTCAACAGAGACAAATCTCCTCTGATATAACGAATACGTCATCGATGGATCCCAGAGTCACTGTATACACAGATTTTTCAAGTGCATCCGATGGGGTCTTTTCGTAGGTAAATTGAAAGGATTTGCCTTAACTGGTGTTTTTCTCAAATGAACTACTTAACTCGCCGCACTCAGGAAGTTCTTGTGAATGAATTTATTTCGCGAAAAATGATCATTTCCTCTGGCGTACCTCAAAGGTTTCCACTTGGATCCACTTCTCTTTAATTAATTTATAAGTAAATGATATTGCCGACTGTTTCCAAAACCGTAGATTCTTACTGGTTGCCAATGACCTCAAATTTTTCAAGAAACTGGCAATGGGTGAGGATTGTGAGATGCTGCAGTCTGACTTGAATCGGCTTTCTGGATGGTGTTAGTCTAACGGCATGAGCTCAGATGTGTCTGAATGTCAGAGTTTGGTTTTTATTCACAGTGGAGTTCCGGTCACCTAACTACACCTTGATGAACCAGCTACTGAATCACTTGTTTCATAGCACTAAAGCAATTCTTATTCTTCATTTTCCGCTTGTACGAACCCATTTGGAATATGCATCTGGCCTCTGGTCGCCAACATACAAGATCCACAACATGATCGAACGTGTTCGGCATACATTTCCAGATTCATCGCCTTCAGATTAAACGTCGCGCGTCGAGTGCAACGTTCAACTATACCAATCTGGAAAATTTGTTGAGTCTTGACAATTTGGAAACACGACCGAATCATCGAGATCTCAAATGTTTGTATGTGTTATCAGGTTTACCGCCCTGAGCTTCTAAAATTGGTATCAAATTCATGTTCCATCATTATCATTCGTACATAATATTAGAATTTTAGTTTGCATTTACAAGGTATTTTTTCTCCTCTGCAAGATAACGTGATAAGATTTTTGATTCAACGTTTCGTTTCTTCCCAACTATCATCAATGCACATCGATTATTGCACTCTCGAATATGTTAGTATAGTAACCAGAACACGTCTTTGGCGTCTATTCTTTGCTGGTAACAACATTACATAGAAATTTTCAGTATAAGAATACATTTTCCAGATCGGCATCGTAGGAAGAACAGGAGCTGGCAAGTCATCCCTTATCTCAGCCCTATTCAGACTAGCCCCTATAGAAGGACAGATTCTCATTGACGGTGTAGACACAAAGTCTCTGGGCCTTACACATTTACGTAGAAACATTTCCATAATTCCTCAAGAACCGGTACTATTCAGTGCGACTTTGAGATATAACTTGGATCCTTTCAACGAGTTTGAAGATAAGAGACTATGGGACGTACTGGAAGAAGTTGAATTGAAAGATATAGCTGCATCTCTAGATTTTCAAGTAGCTGAAAGTGGAGGTAACTTCAGTTTAGGCCAAAGACAACTTATTTGTCTGGCTAGAGCACTTTTGAAAAACAACAAGATTCTTGTGTTGGATGAGGCTACAGCTAACGTTGATGCCAGAACAGATGCGCTTATTCAGAAAACCATCCGACATAAGTTCAAAGGCTGCACAGTGTTGACAATAGCTCACAGGTTGAACACCATCATGGATTCCGATAAAGTACTAGTGATGGGATTTGGTCAGATGATCGAATTTGATCATCCGCACCTGTTGTTGCAAATTCCAGAAGGCCACTTTTTGAAGATGTTGGAAGAGACTGGACCTTTCATGACTGAGCAATTGAAAAAAGTAGCTCATCAAGCTTTCTTGGAAAAGTATCCTGAATCTGCACTGTGTAATTGATGAAGTATGTGTTCGTTTTATGTTTATACAGGGATTATTTTGTTTATAATAAGGTAAGATGTTTATATTGAGACTATCACTTTATTAAATATAAGTATTATCAGTACATAACAATTAAGACTTTTTGCACCCCTTAAAATAACATCAGATATTTGATCCGTTATGGTTAACTTTAATAAAAATTTCATCCGTTATTAGGAGAGGTTTTGCTCCACCTCGATTTCACTTTATTCGTTATCTTGCGTCTGACCAACAGGCGAAACTAATGACAGTGTTAGTAATTATTTCTTGTTAATTAATTATTTCGCTAGTATTCATTTCTATATATCTATAATCATTTTTTTAAAACATCGGACATACCTGAACGATACCATATTATAATAAAATTGGGGATTGATAAAGTTATCTTTAAAAAGGACAGACTTTGAACTACACACAGCACCAGTGCTAAAAAACAAGTTCAACCTCCGACTTTCAACTATTTTTAAATCATCTATAAAGTACAGACACACACAAATTAGTTAGTGGTACAGAGCATAAACATTAAACAACAATAAATAATTAAATAATAATATTTATAAGATGTCAGAAGCAGAGAAGTAGGGTTAGGTCCGAGTTAGGTCGTGTTCCGTGATTGAGTTCGGTTAAGTAGATCAATCCGGAGAAGTATGAAATAAAGGAGAATATTATACTGGGTTTATTTTTTGTACGTAAAACATTTCATTTTGGTTTCCGCGATCGTTTATTGTCATGTAAAGTAGTTATTTGCAAAGAAAGAAAATTATTATTAGCAGTAGTATCCATTTAATTTTACACATTCCGGCAACATCGCTGTTGAAAAATAAGCATTACCATAACGATAAGCTCTTCCTTATTTCCCCGTAATTAAAGGAATCCGTTATGGTTGATAGGGAGTTTTTGAAGCTCTGATTTGACCCGTTATTAACGTTGCCGGTTATTCTGAGCTTGCGCAGATGTCTGGAAATAACCGAATCGGTTATTAACGGATAACGTGTTACGTTATCTACGGAGCCTTAACGAACGCTTAATAACCGTCGGTTATTTTCTCATGTTGTCATATTTATATACAGTATTATTTAATTATTACATAGAAATGGTGAAACATACAAAGTACAATTCAAATTGTTAAAAATGACTACAGTTGCACTGGAATTGTAAGATTCTTGTGTTTTTATTAAATATCCAACATAAACTGATCCTATGTTTTACAGCTTGGCAACAGTGTAATTGATGTTGATGGAGATCAGCTGTTTATCATTCCAGTCGGTGTTTTGCCCATGATACTCGTGGTTTTGCCTGAGTTACATTTAATTTGACTTCGAAGTGGAAGTGGAAGTGATTTCCGCTTGTCATACGAGAAATATGTACAACCATCCACATTGAATTTGGCGTAAAAGGAACTTTGAACACAAATTCAATGTGGATGGTGGCATATTATTATGATTTCCGTTTGCCAAGCGGGCGTGAAATAAGATGTAAACCTCACATTTGGTAGTCTGAATCTGGTCCAATTTGGACCAAAATATCTTCCATATTTCATAATTCGTGCTGCTCTGCTAGGAATTTGGCGAAAATATCACAAAATCAAAATCAAAACATCAAAAACCAAAAACACAACAAATATGATCACTATGATGACAGATGACCTGGTGATGACTCAACGTCAAACGTTAAATACGAGTTTCAAAATCTCTTTTTTGTGTCCTCTCCGTTATTAATGTTTTGTTTTCTGCGCATGCTTAGTATAGCGGGATACGTTAATAACGTTGAAATTAATAAGGGGTTCAAAAACTCCCTAATAATAACGATAAAGGATTGTGATGCGCATGCTCAGAATAACGATAACCACAGCGGAATGAAAATTTAAGAGGTGCAAGAAGTTTCTAATACGAACAGTGCGTTAAATGTAAAATATGTAATAAAAAAAATAGAAAAACACATAATACCAAGGAAAAAAAAAAGATGTATACTTCCAATACCCTCGAGATTTGAGCTAATTCATAAGTCATAGATTATCATGTAGATTTGAATGTTCAATGCATAATAAAGAAGTTAAATTCGATATCCTTTAACAAATGGTATTCCTGTAGCAACTTTCTTTTGATATTCAACATAATTCTGGCCAAAGAAGTTAAGTAAAGTGATTTCTTCAATGAATATTCGGTTTTTGAAGAACATCCAGGAAACTACTGCATACGTTGGAATACACACTGGGTTCAGTAACAAAATCTGAAAGTGACCTAGTGCTTGAAAAACCTTCAAAAACATCTTCTCATTTACCTGGCTGCCAATAGCCCAATAAAACCAACCCACATAACTTGGATGTCTGAAGTAAGAGTATATACCATTAGTAACCAGAACATGATCTTTCGCTTTTCTAGATTGAACCTGAAATTACAATTAGGCATTCTATTTTAGGCGATTGTCAACATTTCATAACATAAATTCAAATAATTTGTCAAATTCTGCGTGCATCTTCCCAGACACAGAAAACTTGATATGCGACTTGGTTTTAAAGGAATTTATCACGATTCCACTCACTATTCTGTTCAGTTATGCAAGAGTGCTGCAGGATTCTCTCATAGGCTCTCTGACAAGACCACATCTCTAAGAGATTGCACTTTCTCAAATGCGTGCACATCTCGGGATTTAATCCAAGATAGACATTCTGGTTTCATTCAGATAATATGTTACTGGCAATGTACGTTGTGCAGTCCTACCTAGGTTTGCCTGGCCGAAGTGCGCACTGCCGATCCGCTTCTGGCAAAGTCCGTAATTATTCGTTATTTCGGAGTTTGCCTGCGCTGTGGTACGGCAATCCTGGGTTTGTTAAATCTCTGACAGGCAAAGTCTGAAATAATCAGGGTGTTCCGGGAGGAAATGGAAATATTTTGGGAACATGTTCAGAAGGTCAAAATAAGAGAAATCAGCCGAAATATTTGAATCCGATTCTCAACATGTCAGCATACTCCCTATGTGTGAGGCATTGCATATGGAACCTTTTCTTTTTTCGAGACCAGACGCTCAGAATCAATCAAACTGACCACCATACTTGTCAAAACAATTAAATCAATCAAAATTGATTGGTCAAAATTATCATTGATTTAATTACAAAAAAACTTTAGAACCGATTAGACGGTTAGAGAAACGATTAAAACATATGGTTCAAATTCTCTTATTTTTACCTTCTGAACATGTTCCCAAAATATTCCCTTTTCCTCCCGAAACATCCCGTATATCCAGCTGTTTATATCATATCGTACACAGTTCGTGTTACTCGGAACCAAAGTTCAGCTCTGCCCAAAAACGTATATTTTATTAACAGAGAGAAGACTTCAGGAGATTATAATTGCAGAAACTGTGGAAATCGAAGAAGTCCCAAAAAAAAGGATTATCACTTCGAGAAATCAGGGTTACAATTCTGCTTTTGGAAACCATGGCTTTCAAAAGTGTATAATTTTATAGTCAATTTATATTACACTTGTTTTCTAGATTTCGAAATAAAAAAGCTGAACGTACGCTTTTCTGTAATAATGTAAAATAGTGATACTATTCAAGATGCCCCCGTAAAGAAGATATTACCAAATTTTTGCGTTACCCAGTAACCACCCAGTCACTGTTTTATTTCAAACAAATTATATCTCAAATAGTAGTACTTTTTTGCATCAAATAACTACAAAAAAGCGTTTAGCTTATTTATTTCGAGAGCTAGAAAAAAGTGTAATGCATGAAAGATGTGCAAAATTTAGTCGACATTCCAGACGAACTATTTTCACTTTGCCTTTGTATTAAAAAATCTTGAGTAAATTTGAAAAATGTACGTCGTCGGCATATTATATCGAATAAAATCGTTTTTTCTGATCAGAATCATTTGAAATCCCAAAATTGTGGAAGAGGAGAACCTCCTCTTCAAAATGAGACCAAGATCGCGTCAATCGGTTGGGTTGTTTCAAAGTTATGAGCATTCTTGCGTTATAAGGATTCCTGTCTTATTTGAGATGCTAGAAAAAAAAAACAAAAAAAAATTTGAAGGAAATTTCTCAAGGAATTCATAGCGGTACTCATTTTTATTTGTTTCTATTTAGAAATCACGAAAATCCAGAAATTTGTGTTTTGATAGCACCGTTACGCCATCAATCGGTTGGGTTGTTTCAAAGTTATGAGAATTCTTGCATTGTGAGGTTTGACAGTTGATGCCTGTCTCATTTGACATGCTTGAAAAAAAATCAAATTTGAAGGAGATTTCTCAAGGAATCCATAGCTATACGCATTTATATTTGTTTCTATTTGAAAAGCACGAAAAAACAGCAATTTTGTGATTTGATAGCACCGTTACGCCAGCTTGTGGCTATCTTGGGAACTTCTGATATATTTCCAGCATTTTCTCTATTTCATATTACACATTTATTTTTTCTCCGCACGTCTCTGGGATGCATAGTTTCTGAGATCTGGCACCTTGCCATTCTTAAATAGACACTCTGTACTAGGAAATGCACAACTAATCTTATGTAAATGTGAAGCCCAGCATCCACAGAAGTGGCGAAGTTCTGGTGCGACGTGGTTCTGCCGAGTGGCACTGGCGATGGCAATGTATTTATATAAATCAGGCAACTCACACCGGAATGATGTGGTGGCAGGCACGTATTCAGAGAGGGGGTCCAGGGGTCCAGACCCCCCCCTAAAACTATTTTATTATCATAATAATGCTGCTTTTAACTACGCTTTATGCTAAATTATAAATGTTATGGCGAATAAGAGAAGTCGTGTATTGGGTTTTTAAAAGTGTCTTCGCTTTTCTCTTTACATCATTCAAAAGCAATTTTCCTTCGATATACTTTTTTTCATACACACTAATTGGACCCCCACCCCCGAAACCAACTCCTGGATACGTGCATGTGGTGGTGGCATAGAACATCAGTATGATAAACAATGCCAGAACCATACCACTGCTAAGCCATAATCCATTGCCGAAGTTAAAACTACTATGCAATTGCAAGTGTCACCATTACAATAATATCACAAATAGTTCCGCTTTTTTTGTATCGTAAACTGTGCCTACATATAATAGAAAAACAAAGGTGCCAGTAACTTCTGACTGGCAGGTTATTTCGGAGTTTGCCTGTCACACATTTACCAAACCTAGGATTGCCTGTGGTACGGCGCGAGCAAAGTTCAAAATAACGGACTTTGACTAATGGGGTCCGGCAATGCGCACTTTGGCTAGGCAAACCTAGGTATGACGTCACAACGGACATTGCCGGTAACATAATATACATCATCAAGGTATACGAAACCAGTTATAAGCCAAGTGCGATAATCTCAGTCAACCTCTCAAATGTAGCAGACATGAATAGCACAGTCCAAATGGCAAACTTCAAAATGGTAAAAAATGTTATCAGTAGAGAACGCGGTCATCTTATCTTCTTGAATCCAAATTGGGCAATACATGAGTATACTTACCAAGTATAAAAGTTGTCGGTAAAATGATTTCTCTTCAGTCTTCAGTCTTCTACAGCCCCGGTCGATCCATCTTATTCATTTGTGTACCAACGAACAAAACCAGCATCCGGTGCCCAAATACCATGTAGTACACATGGCATCTGGGCGTCTATTTTAATGGTTTATACAGTGGTATAAGATCATCCTTTGTCTATTTTAGTAGTTTTTGGACAATGATTTTGGAAGAGGGTATTTACGAAGGTCTTTGCTTTATCACTATGTTCTCAATTCAACATAAACCAGTAATATCAATTGAATACTTTGTTAAAAAACAGGCGACTTTGAACCATTTTGTCATTTTACTTATATTTATGTTGTTTACATCATTATCTATTACTTGTTTTACAATAGTTACCCTTAAGGCTTTTGTGTTACTTATCGTATTACCTCTAGGTCCATTTCCAGCTCTCCAAGGTTTGATAATAGCGAGGATACCAGTGAACCTGACATTTCTGTTTCAAGTGGGCATTGCTTTTTCGAAAAACCTTGCACTTTTTTCTGACAGCGCTCCACCTGTGTTTTGGGAGCGTTTGTTTAACCATGACAAGTTACGAGACTGAGCATCACTTCCAAATGATATTACCCTATATCATTCATCATACAAAAACATAATAACTCTTCAATGTTATCAATAGCAATCTGTCAGATCAATGTACACCTTATTTGTTTAGCTTCGGCTTCAATTCTCGATATCATTATCTGTTTGGTGGTGCGAACATTGCACGCGTTGGCCCTATTTCACGTCAACAATAAGTAATCAAAGAAACGCCATATTAGCCGGGTACATTCATGCGGTTCGTTAAAGTGTGCAGGAGAACCCGAGTCAGTTCGTCGTGCAAAAGAATTCGGCTTTAATGTAGACTTTAACTTGGCAGATTTTGCGTCGGGACTTGAGCTTGAATCCGTAAAAGATCAAATTGACCCAGAGGGGCTTGAAGCTTATGACCTTTATTGAATTTTGCTAGATGCTCCAGACTTTCTTGATATTCCTTGACTAGTTTTGGTCTCTTTGTCGCATTGCTGTCAATGGTAAAGTAGATTTTTGCATTTTAGCTCCGTTGTGGTTTTTTCCTTTATGATGAGGTAGCAGTCTATTGTCGCCATTATTTCGTTTTAAAAACTGTTACAGCTCCTTCCCAGCTATCTGGGCACCTCCGTAGAAGGTTCGCAGATTTACAGGCCGGAACAACGATCCTTCACTGAGTCATCAGTGTACCAGGTTAAGGCCCCCCACTTTCTTTTCGACTGGTAGAGGAGATTAATGGCTGCAGTCTTCAAGCACTATCACAAGGTTTTACAAAAAGTGATTTTGGTCTGACTTCTAACGCGTAGGTAACACCATAAAAAAAACAATAAATAGCATGATTCTTACCAAATGATTGAAACTTCTCCCGGCAGTCAACATGGCCATTTTTCGCAATAACTCTCCAGCAATACATATTGCCAATCCGCAATATGATACAAGAAAATATTGCTTCAAACCTGTAAAATATACAATACAAGAGATATTAGTCAATAGATTGATAAATAAATTGGCTTACCGGGGAAAAAATAAGCTTCAGAAAAAAATTCAATCCACGAAGATACAGCTGCAATAGTATATTGGGGGCTGTGATTGAGCACGAATGAATCTACAGAGACCTGGCTGGGGTGGATTATGGCAATTGTGAGAAATTCGGTAAAGTGGAAAAAAGCCATCACAGACATGTACAGTCCAAATATCTTAATTTGTGGAGGGCTGATCAGAAATATGTAGAAGCCCAAAGAGAAGAGACTTCCCAACATTGATGCACGCCATGCATACTGAAAAAACATCGATTTTTTAATTAATTTTTGAAATAGTGAGAATGTATATGGTGAAGACCACCACTGAACACTCATCATACCTATACTTGGCATGATTTCTTCGAGCGTGTTCCAAAAAATGCAAAAAAAAATTGAGGAAAAAGTTTTTGGATTTCCAGAGTTTTTTTTGGTAAAAGTGCCATCCGTCGTTTATTATGATATACAGGATCACTGATATGTATGGGAACGGTCGGGGACGATTATTGGTTTTAAACCCATGGAGATAGAACGGGGTGGAGACTACATCACGTGACAATGGGATCACTTTAGCCATCTTACCGCGATCGTTGTGTCAAAGTGTTTGTTTACATTTGTAGAACTGAGTTTTAGCTTGTTGTGAGGATTATTTTGTGATTCTAGTATGTTGTTACATCAATCAATACAAAAATCTCAATTATCATCATTTCTTTTTATTATAGTCACCTTGCATCCTACTACTTGGGTAGAGAGTATAATTTTCAAAATCAAATATCTTTTTTATCGCATGTTAAGACCCAATCTTACCATTTTAAGGTTTCTGGATTGTGGGTTTTGAGGTCAATGAAAACTCCTGGATTGATTGAAAGCTTGTGTTAACGTTTTGGTGTATATTACACCTTCATCAGGGATACATAAAAACAATCCTTTTGGTCGAAACGTATGGGCACACATTTTCAATCAATCCTGGAGTTATCATTGACCCCAAAACCCAAAATCCAGGAACCATTAAATTAAATATCTTGTTTCTGCAGATTCCAAATACCTACTTATTTCATTATTTCAAAAGTTCGCAGAGCAGATTCGGAAAACATTCTCAAAATCTATTATCCCTCATATTTCCTGTTTATGTACAGTCGTGTGCAACAAATCCGTTCTAAAGCCGCGTCCACATTAGTAAATACTTACGTTGTGTGTCGCATTTACCACAAATTGCATGCATTTTGTACAACGGATTTAGACACGCGACTGTACAGGGTTATTGATAATAAATGCCCCCTCCCTCCAACTCACATATACAGGCGTTTCAAAAAGTCTGGGCGAGGCCTAACTTTCTTTTTTCAAATTGATACCCTATTTTTTATTTGATATTTGGATTCTCCTTCAAATTCTGAACATTTTCTATGTCGCATATCCTATACCTAAGTTCAATGTATAAAAAGATATTTGATATTTATAGATTGAACTCGAGATTGAATAATAACAATGTATTGTTATAAAAATGTGAAATATATCCATGATTTAGAAGTATTGACGCTTGTATTGAAGAGAATGTCAGGTCATTAAATACTTTTAACGTGTCAGAGTATCAAAGTATAAATAATACAGCATTTAATTCAATAGATTTTTTTTTTAAATCTGATGTTATTTTATTTTTAGTTCATGTTTCGGGTATCAATTCAAAATTGGAAAAGTTTTGGTATATCCTACACAGACATTTACGTAAATACTTCGAAACCATATATATATTTCACTTTTTCTATCAATAAATTAGTATTATTCAATCTATAAATATCAAAAATCTTTTTATAGGGCCCATTTCTCTGGTTAAACCAAACGAGAGTTGAATTCAAAAGTTGAAAGGTTTTTAAAGATCTATTAGTTGATAATAACTAGAATTATACAGGGTCGGTGATCAAGTCATGGAACAACAAAGTTGCATCTTTTCAAGTATATTATTGGATATTTCCTCGGATATTTCAATAATTCTTCCTTCCTTTTTTCGAGCAAAAATTGCCATACACATGATGTTCCCAAGTTATCGCGTTATACAGGGTGATTTTCAAGTTGATGCTTTCCTTTTAACACTGTATAGAATGCAAGAAAATAAAAAAAAATGTATGTATTAAATTTTGAAATTCGTTTTTTTGATTGTACTACGCTACGTTTTGTACTATTCAGGCAACCACCATTAACTTGTTTTTTTTTAATAAGAACCTGGACTGTTTATCATAATTTTCAAAATTATTCTGCATCGATCAACAAAAATTTTAAGACATTCGAATTTAAACTGTGTCTTGAACATAAATAGCAAGATGAATAGTTTGTGAACTATTCAACAAAATCAAGTGATTAATTCTCTCTTAGTACGTCCATGGTGATTAGGGCGATTTTCACAATTTTTCCTGTATGTACTTATTTCTTGAAGGAGCATCAAAAACGTCCGCTGATAGATAGCGGATAGCAATAATGTTGATATATTTAATTTTTGATCAGTCAGGTTTTTTATCTGCACGGTTATATGAAAATACCGAGGAAAATACTATAGGTACTCACCGGAAATATTTCGTGTTGGCACCAAATCCAAGAAAGAGCAAATACTGCAACGCTAGTTATAGCAATTACAAATAAACTTATCTCAAAAGAAAAATCATTAAAATAATTTGAAAATCCTATAAGTGAAAAAATTAAAAACGACCCTAAAAAAAATTGACTGCTATCACAAGAGACTGAGCCCATCTTCACAACAACTTTGGTAAATAAGTAGATCAAATGAGTCTATTCAGTTATGGCAACAATCTTATCGGACGGTTTTTTAGACATATTAATCTACATTTCGCAATGACAATGGATTAATAAGCCATAATACAATGAAAAAGGATTTGATTTGACCATTTTTAGCATACCGATAAAAACATAATATTAGTGAAGTTAGCCGTATCAGTCGTATCACTCCTCAAGTGCCAGTGGCGTAGACCAGAATATTCGTATCAATTTATCAATCTTATGGCCGATTGCACCAACCAATTTTGAGGATACTTATGCCCGATTGCACCGTTCTTGCCTTAAACGTTGATTAACTAATCAGTTGTTAAATTGAATCATTGATTAGATTTCATAAGGTTTGTACCGCAAAGAATGAAACGAGATGCACCCAAAACCGCGAAATCCCAAATCTGCGAAATCCCAAAACGGCGAAATCCCAAATCTGCGAAAACGCAGAACCGCGAAATCCCAAATCTGCGAAAACGCAGAACCGCGAAAATCGATATGGGACTCGGCATCCAGAGAGCTTTATTAGAAAGAGATCATCCGAGAGAGAGATAAATATGTGACTCGAAGATTTAAATGATTTTCTTACCCGTGTTTTCCTTGATGAACTGTCCATAACCAGACATTTGTTTAATTTTCATCATAATAATACAATGCAAAACTGTCAAGTTAAGGGTTCCTTAGCGTTAAGTATCCTCAAAATTGGTTGGTGCAATCGGCCATAATAACTAATAAGTTTATGATGACTAATAATAAGATGATTGTTGTAATGTTGTAGAATGAATGCAATCAATAAATCAGTGGACTAATGCACAAAAAATATGAAAATATAGCGTATTATAGACATAATTGTTTTGCTTATAGTCACTTGGTTTCATGCATGGTTTGAGACTTTTGAGAGTCGGTTTTGAAAGTCCTACCCATTCCATGCATTCCAGACAAACTAATAGATAATTTGCCTATGGTCCAACCCTTTAATTACCCATGTTGTGTAGCCTTGGGTCCTACCATTCTGATCATATTTTCAGTAGGTACCTTGCATTATGGTTTCACATCAATCTGATATAGGTGCAAAATACCGGTAAATTTTCTATAATGACATATTCACTTTACCAATATGTAAACTTCGGCAATATAGAAGAAATAATAGGTAGGTAGGTATATTATTTAAATGTGAAAAAATCAGCAGCCAATATGGCTTTATAAAAGACAGCAGTACCTATGTAAGCTCTGAGTGCAACAATGGAAAAGATATTGCGATTGCTGCTTTTGTAGATCTTAGCAAAGCTTTTCGTGTTGTGAGCTACTCGCAATAAACCAACTTAGTAAAATAGGATTCAGAGGTAAAATGTCTAATTTGATCAAATCATATTATGTGATGAATCGCACTTATTATCTAGAACTGAATATAAAAGTGCCACCAGAAACAAGCTCTGTGGTATAACTCCAGGCGTTGAGTGAATAAAAGAATATTCAATCAACGCTCCAGAACTTGGACAAAAACAAAATTGATGATTTTCAATAAAAAAAATTATACATACATACCTACACCAAAGATCTGAATTTAGGATTTAGGTATAGAGAGTGTTTCCAGTAGTATTAGATATCTCGCAGATTACTAATCGATGATAATCTAAATTGGTCAGAACACATTAAGCATGTCACGAATAGGATTGGTTCAATGAGTATTGTAGCTCTTTATAAATACAATAAACGCAGGGAATATTTCACGGAGAATACCAAAAACACTTCAGGTACATGAGTATGTATGGGTGTTTTATTCAATAAATATTATTCATCTATGCATATGGGGTACTTTTGGGACAGAAAACTTCAATATTGTGCAAACACTACAAAACAAGGTGTTCGGTTTCATCTGGCTGATTCCCACAAGTAATCTTGACTAAATGGTGAATGTTTTCAAACTCTCTGAACCTTCACAACTATACAGGGTGTCCCACCGGAAACAAGATCGATCTATTTATGAAAACTTTGAAGAATTGACAGTATACCAACATCTACAGGGTGACCCATTTGTTTTGGGAACACCCTGATAAAAAGTTTATTTCTTAACCGATTTGGTTCGTTTTTTTTTGGATTGTAGAGCTCGAAAAATTGTATATTCTTGGCAAAAAGTGACCTTCGCCATTTTGACTTCAAGGCCTACTATGTTAGTTTTTAAGAGCAACATTTCAGGAAACCATATAAGGGATTTTTTTAGAAAAAATCTGTGTGCGCCACTGAATTCAGCATCCTTTAAAACGGGTCTATACAAATTTTCAACCGAAAATATCAAGTTGAAAAAAATTAAAAATTCGCACTTTAACAATCTTTGATTCTATCAAAAGAAATGATAAATGCATTGAAGTTGATGGTGGTTTGGTAGAAATTTTTAGTTTTATGTCATTTTTATGTTTTGATAGAATCAAAGATTGTTAAAGTGCGAATTTTTAATTTTTTTCAACTTGATATTTTCGGTTGAAGATTTGTATAGACCCGTTTTAAAGGATGCTGAATCCAGTGGCGCACACAGTTTTTTTTTTAAAAAATCGCTAATATGGTTTCCTGAAATGTTGCTCTTAAAAACTAACATGGTAGGCCTTGAAGTCAAAATGGCGAAGGTCACTTTTTGCCAAGAATATACAATTTTTCGAGCTCTACAATCCAAAAAAAAAACGAACCAAATCGGTTAAGAAATAAACTTTTTATCAGGGTGTTCCCAAAACAAATGGGTCACACTGTACAAGGGCAACCCAGCTAAAATATTTTGAAGATGGTGGCACCTCTGGTTATACCGGAAGTGGGTGTCAACCATAGAGAAATAATAAAAAAAGATATTGTCTCTGGTGTTAACTTGCTTATTTCGAATAGAACACCCTGTATATTATTTCATTTATGAATTTTACATAAAATTCTAGGCAGATCTGATAAATCATGTTCTTTAGTCAAGCATAAGCGTTTTTGAAATATTCAAGTTTTTATGTCAGAAATGACGTTTGTAAGCTCTACTTCAAATGTAATTTTTTCTTATGAGAAAGCCTTTTTTATTGATTTGTTTCGAATTCCTTGTTGAAGGGGATGTACTTCAATAGATTTTTCACAATATCTCAATATCTAGCAATACAGGTGAACAAAAAACAAAATTAAAAATGAAATTCAGAAAACGGCGTAAAATCATTTTTTTCAAATGGGAACCCTCTAATTTTATCATTTTCTTATCGAGCATTGAAAATAAAATTAAGATTTTGTGAGATTTTTCATTCCATTTTTTTTATCAAAAAAATGAAGATCACCATCTTCAAAATATTTTAGCTGTTAGTTGGTATACTGTCAATTATTCAATTTTTTTCTATGCATAGTTTTCCATAAAGTGATCGATCTTGTTGCCGATGGGAGTCTCTGTCTATACAGTTTTTTTTGTTCTCTATAGAACAAAGCAAATGTTTGTGTAAAGTGAAAAATAAGACTTAAAAGTTCAATAAACAAATTATATTTTCTAGTACAAAACAAAACTATAAATACAAGACACTATAAAAACATTTACCAATCTAATATTGATACAAATAAGGGTCTTCTTAATCCAAATCCAGAGGCATGTGTTGCTTATAATAAACTGCCAGAAATTTGAAAAAACTCAAATAGCCTACCCCATTTTAGAAAACAGTTCAAAAATCATATAATAAATGAAAGAGCGTTGATATCTGCATATACAGGGTGACATTTTCAAAACGAAGTCACCTGAATAACGAGCCAACATGAAAACAAAATAAAAAATGGTTGGACACGTCAATTTTTAACTTGCGCCTATTTTCAACTTCAAAACATCACCCCCCGAGCCGGAGGGGCACCAACCCCTAAATTTTAAAAGGAAAGGGAGGTCGAGTGACACCTCATTTCAAAGGTTTTTTGACTGGAAAAAAAATCATTCTTATTTCGTCCTATGGTCAAGTGTCAAGTGAATTCAAAATGTAAAAGGCTGAGAAAATCAGCTCATGTAGGATAAGGGGCTTTTACAGTGGTTCTCCCAAAAAAGAAAAGAAAATGTCCTCATAAGTGGCCCAAAGAGATTTCGTGTGCTCCAGAAGTTGGATTGAACGTTTTAAGAAGAGAAATTGTATCTCTCAAGAAAAATTATGGTTCCTGAGTCTGCATCAGTTGTCATGAGTGTTCTTAATAACTGGTTCACAACGGTTTGACCTGATCTTCGCAAAAATTATGACAGTGACAATACTTTTAACGCCGACGAGACCGACCGAGATATTTTTGTGTATAGTACACCTCGGATATAGTGAACCAATTTTGATGCAATTTTAGAGTTCACGATTATACCCGGACTTCACGGTAAATCCTATCTCCGCTACCTACTGGTCGACTGGAGAACTTGATATTAAAATACTATATATTTATATTTAAGCTCTTCATGATATCATATCGTATATCAATTTTGATTTGGATACGATGTTTGGTTTTGGCAAAAAAAAATAAAAAGAATTTTTCATGACATATGGTATCTTGATTTCGATCAACATGTGGATAACAATATATGTGGTTTTTCTCATTGCAAATGACCTCCCCTATATTCTGTTTGTTTTTATGCATGACTTTTGATACATACAGTACCGGACAAAAGTGAAGAAACCGCCTACAATTTGGTAAAACTTTTATCATGCATCAGTTATCAAAAAAGTGATGGATCATTTGAAAACTACAATCCATTCGTCAGTTCACGACTAATTCAGTTTCTGGATAGGTAACGTAAGAACGAACAATCAACGTAAATTCATAGATTCTGCATAGATTGGCGAATGCGCGGCATTAGTTCTGTTTGTATAAAATGGTATTATCTTTGATTCATGTATTTGAAAAAAGTTCTTCATTTTACAAGTGCGCGAGTCGCATTGAATTATTAAAATAGTTAATTGACGGAAGAATTTACTCTGATGCTATCCTTGTCAGTTGTTTATAAGGCGTAAGTTCATTTCAAGAAATTCAATTAAAAGCATCTTACTCATTGCTCTTTATTTATTCATACCACCCAATATTTTTTAAGTCCGTCTCTCATAATAAGCATCCGTTTCTCCGACAATGCTCTTATTGTTTGAAAAATAACAGAAAAAATATTTCAACCAATAAAAAAACTATCCGCCAGACCGTCTAAATTCTTCAATCTTGATCTAATTCGCTACTTTTTAGATAGGGTTCACAACAGGTCATTTCTACTTAGGGAGAAACTTTCCATACACTGAAAGACGAGTTATTCATCACATCTAAAAAAACAATTTTCAGCAACACATAATTTGACAAAGTTCATACACATAATTATAAGCACATATCACTTTGAGTGATATATGAATAAAAGTAGTAGTAGGTATCACGCAGATTATAAAAAATAATCTAACACCTTCTTAGCATATTTTTAACTTAGATCATGACCTATTAACATTTTTATCATTCAAGATCCTTCGAAATTGCCTACTAGAAAAAACATAGTTACACCCGCTTCATTATAATATTAGTTTAGCTGCATTCTAATTCTAATTATTGTTTTACTCTTTCAAATACTAGTTTTGTTTCAACCTGTCAACAGCTGACATGCGTTTCGTTTCACTCGGATAAACGCGGATCATGTAAGTTCAATCGATCGTGCACATCATTCAGGTTAAATATTTATCCTTCTCGTTGATCTTCTCTTTCCAACTCACGTTCGCAAGAATGGTAAATACGAACTAACGAGTATTCACGAAGGCGAACGGAGTGTTCGCATACGTGGGTTTTCGCAGTTTTGGTTTTTCGCATACGTGGGTTTTCGCAGTTATGGTGTTGTCCCAATGAAACACCGTTTAGGTAATCAGCGAAAACAACTTGTCAACAACGCATTTCACAAGTGTTGCTAACTTCAGTGTGGTATCTAACAAGCTAACCGAACATACCTAACCTTACTCAATAGTCAGTAGCATATACTTATTTATAAGTATATGGTCAGTAGCCTAGTTTACATCGATAACTCGTTTAGTTCGGTCCGATAGGACCAAGCTGGTGGGGATAGTACGGTAGGACCAATGCTTGCTTCCTGTCCGTTTACACCGTCTGGCAACGCGTGAACTAAATGTGTACGCCCGCAATTCGTCAAATGTCAAAAACAAGTCGAAATTATTCATCAACACAATTCGTAACCAAAAAAAACATGAGTAAGTACGCTCAGATTGCCTTAGAAACTCAGAACCAACACAATTCACAATAATAACAATCAACATAACCTCATAATTTTGATCCAGATCGAACCAAATCTGGTTCGGTACTCTTGCTGGCGAGTACCGAACCAAGAGCGGACCAGCTTAGTCCGCAACTGTTTACACCATTCGAACCAAATATTTGGTTCGGATATAGTCCGAATTTGGTACTTGGTCCGCGGACCAAGTTGTCGGTATAAACTAGGCTAGTGTCAGTTGTGATTTGTGATTTCACTTCACTTTCGACTTTCGAATATTTTTGTTCGTTGTTTTCGGTTTGAAAATACATATTGTGAACGGTTCAACGGTTTCATCTGAATTTCTTTAGTGCCGGTCTTAAGTTGAGTGGATTTAGTTGGAAACGACGACGACGAAAATGAAGAGACAACGGTGCATCAGTTTTTCAAATGATGAAAAACTTTTAATCGCAAATATTTGTGCCAAATATAAGCACGTACTAGAAAACAAAAAGACTGATCAAAATCATCCAAATCATGAAAATGGTTTTTTCTGGCATACATTTTTCGAGGAAATTCATAATCAATGATGTCCAAAATATCCAAATCATCATTTATGAAAATATCGTCAAAATCGTCAAGATCCATTATGTGTATTAAACAAAATGACACGAGCTATAGAAATATTCGAAATAATAAATCCAGGAAAAAATCACGCACTGCTCACCGCAAAAATTTCTATGCTAATCATACATTTGAAGTTTAAACGTCCAAATATGGCTGTTTAGTTTAATCATCGTTTAGTGGTCGTTAAACATTGTTTACTGGACGGTGCAATACGTTTCACAAATAATCATTGTTTATATTTTTAAACAGTTGTTCAAGGGAACGGTGCAAACGGGCATTAATGCTAAGGAACCCTTAACTTGACAGTTTTTCATGTATCAGGTATCCTCAAAATAGGTTGGTGGCCATTAACTGTGGATGTGGATTCATAAACTTGGCGTTGGCGCTCGCGTCGAGACTACAAAAAATCGATGACGGGAACTACATCCAGCCGCGAGTCTGACAAGTCAGACAACTGACAAGTTTAGTGAGAACTGTCAATGTCAATCATGGTTACAATAGGTGTGTTCCCGAATTCTTTTGTGGTGCGGATTCATTGTCACCGAGATTTTCACGTGATTAGTTTTTTTTAGTATGCTAGGCTGTCACGTGGTTATTAGATTCAGAGGCGTTGGGATCCAAGGAACCGTTGCTAAAAGCGACCTAGTTTTGCGCACGCTGACGCGAAAGTACTTTTAGGCCCGGCTGCCAAAATTAGCGACTTTCCGCCTGCTTTGCATGCATTGAAAAGTGGACTTTACGTGTATGTTGTACAAAAAGTGAGTACATTCTGTTTTCTAGTACCCGTTTCAACTCATTTCATTTCCCGCGCACGTTACTGACGTGTAGCTCATGCCAAAAATACAAAATGAAAGACGCAAGATTCAAGACGACTCTTTTGGACAACATAACCTTAAATCTTAAATTATCTTGTTCTAAAATTCAAATTTCAATTTAATCAACTTGGACTTGGACTCGGTGGACTACTTTGGAAATAATCAACTAATAATAGCGTTTTAATGTGCAATGAAGGCTGTTATCTTATCTTTCGGTAATTGCTGTTTGATTGATTTTGGTATAAAAAAATAGATTAAAATGACAAGGCTGAAGCTGTGATAGATCTATTTCCAAAAATGATCCAGTATAAAATAGCGGTATCTCTCAAGCGAACACGAAAATATACCGTTTAAGCTGAAAATAAACCCAACCGCAGAGATTCATAGATAATAAAAATATCTATCTATGCGAAGTTCTAGTAATTTTATTTGGCCTTGAAATTGTTCTGCTGCTAGCTGCTCAGTTCAAGGATAAAATGATGTCAACAAACCTGTATATAATTAATCTAAGCGCGTCGCAGTTTATCTAACTAAACCATTCTGTCCACTTTTTACCTGGGCATCTATTTAGGTTCCTTGCTCAACAATCTAGACGCTGATTTTTTCATCAACTGAGTATTTAAGGTGAGTTTTATTGCTTTTATTATCAATACTTAGATTGTTATGTATGACGAACTTTGCATCGTGATTCAAATGTACATAATTTTGTTCAAGAATCAAGATGCTTGTTTTTTATAACTGTAGATTTCACAATGTGTACTAATTGTATTGGAATTTAAACAGTTCCAGATACAATTGATTGCAAGTATGTACCTCGGTATGTACTTAGTGAGACATATAATACGTTTGTTTAAGACTCGGTTCAAGATGATTTGAGTTTTGGAATTTTGGAATATAACAAGAACAAGGTAGGTATACTCACCTCACAAACAACTCAATAAAATTTCATTGCTTTAACGAGGTCTCTAACCAAAGTTTACTGATTAGTAAACTTTGCTTTAACCAAAGCCGCAACCAATAATAACAAGGAAAAAAATCCCAGCACAAAATCTTGAAAACAATGCTAAATTTTTGATAAAAGCTTTGATAGTGAACTAGTATTCAGTGTGTCCGGAAAGTCAACGATAATACTTAAAGGGGTGATAGACCAACTCATAAGCTTCCAGAAAAACATATATATTTTTTTATTATAATTTTTTTTTTGACTGCTCTCCACCCCTTTTCCTTCGCAATTACAAGCCAGTCACGAAAATTTCCACGTATGTACTTAGTAAAAAAGAAAAAAAATATATTTCTCTGTATAATGAGATTTCCTCGGATATTTCTTATTGAATATTTGTCGGAATATTTTGAACTTTTAGTGGCAATATCTCGAAAACCATAGAGTTTTTACTAAGGTCATAAATTTCAGTAATATCGTTGACTCTCCGGATACCCTGTATACTGAGAATTATTATATAAATTTCCCAGGTCTGTACTTCCGATTCTTTTAATTCAATTAGCTTGTATTCTTTGATACACATTGATTTTTTTTTAGGTGAACTTTTTTGATGAATTAATTGTCCTCCCATTCTCTTACTAAGTAGTAACCCAGTAAAGATGTCGGTTTGTCAAAAAAAAATCCAAACAGAATAATATTTTGAGGGTTGCTTGGGGAGTGTCTCCTGACTATCCCACCAAAAGATCTGACTCGAACTCCTGGTACATTTTGCACTGAAGAGGTGGTCTCCTGAACATTATTGTAGAGCAAAATGACCTGAAAAGAAGTTATAAAGGATTCAATACTGAACAACTTTGCCTCATAACTTTTTTTGATAGCTGTAATACTGAACGAGTTTCAGCGCATCAAATGACAAAATTAAGCTGGCAACAGGGGTGGTTTCAAAAACATTTTTTTACAAAAATATTACATTGAAGAAAGTTTCAGAGAATCAAAGGCTTAACATCTTCTCATAACATATATATTTCATGATCTCTGAAAAAAAAAATTTTTGTTAGCCAAATTTTGTCATTTGTTGCGCTGTAATCCATTAAGTGTGAGAGCTGTCATAATTAAGGCAAAGCTGTTCAGTTCATGATTCTCTACAACTTTTATTCAGGTCATTTTGCTCTAAATACATTTTTAGGAAACCACCTGCTCAGCGCAAAACGTACCAGAAGTTCGATTCAGATCTTTTGGTTGGATGCTGAGAAGGCAGTTTTCCAGCATCCCTGAAAATATCATCCTGTCTAGATTTTTTTTTGCCGACCACTATAAACCGATTACAACTTTACTGGGCTATAGGAGGAACTCGAGGAGGAATAACTGTTCGAAGTCTCGTTTATTGGTAGATATAATATTATCGTGTGTTTTCCCAATTTCGATCATCAATGCTTAACCGGATCTGATTTTTCAATTGTTCTACTTACTATAATTAATGCACTACATAACGGTTTCTCGATATTTTTATATGTAAGTACTAATGAACTTTCGCAAAAAACAAATGTTTTCATTAGTTTTTGAAATATAAAACCGATTTTACGGGCATTGGATTAAGTACACATCATACATTCAAAAACGATAACCTTCATGTTCTGGTGAACCTGCCACCTCAAGCTTACCTCAAAAAGTTATTCTGATTTTTTTTGAGTCGATGCTTATCAGCTAATCATAAAAAAGGATAGTAGAGAGTAGAAAACCAATAATTGAATAAAACAGTTTGACTAAATATATGCTTCACTGAGTTTTTTGCGTAGGTACTTTGAAGTTCAAAATGAGTATTGACATTTTTTATTTTTAGAGCGATGTGAGATATTTTGCCATATTCGCTATAATATGCCGGCTAAATCTAACTGTATAGTTTACTGTACAGGGTGATTGTTTAAATATTACTCAATAGATATCTCAGTTAATTTTGGTTCTACAAAGAAGATTAAAAGAGCAACTTCACAGTATTTTTCATCGACATTCAGAATCCGATACTAAGAAAATATATCAAAATTCATCGAAAACCTAAAAATTTTACACAACATGGTATTTTTTTCATATAACTGATGCAGGATCCAAGTTTTATCAAATTTTGCTGTTGCTCTACTTTTGCTTAGTACTATTGGAGAGTTCTCGTGCTGACTAAATTTCACGTACCACATAGAACTGATACTACTATTACTATTTCTATGACGTACCGTAAGCTATTTGACAAATAATATGATAGTTCTCTCCGTATTAGGATTGGCTTTGTGTTTTAGTAGTTATGCCACATTCACAACCTCCAAATTACAATTAGAATTAGTACTTAGAATTAGTGGTAAGAGTTTGGCATGTCTTTAGTAACATTATCATTCACAACAGTCAAATTAACGTTTCCACTTATACTTACATTTACAATTAGAATTAATACATTGCAAGGATCAAACTTTTGCGACTAATTCTAATTGGATTCGTCTGCGCGTGCGCGCTTGATGTCAAGATTGTCGAGTAGTGAAAACTGATAACAGAAAATGGTCTATCAAATAAAGTGAAAGGAACTAATTTTGCTTATGAATCGTCACTACGCAAAATATGATGTTACCGAGAACAAAAGTTCAATTCTAGCGTTGGATACTAATTTCCGACGTTCTGAATGATCAAATTTTTCGCTTACCTCTAATTTTAATTTTAAGTATAATTATTGTAATTGTAATTGGCAGGTTGTGAATGAAGCTTTACCTGCCGTACGATAGCGGGATCATTACCATAAACCATAACCTAATCTGACGTCACCGCCAAAAAGTTGTCAAAATAGTTCTGTCTTCTACAAAATTTCCTGAGTTTGAGTTTGTTTTGATCATGTTTTTTTCAATTTTTTGTATTTTCCGAGGTCAGGGAGTATGAATAGGTGTTCAAAGTAAGAAAAACAGGTTTGGGTTTTACCAGGACGATGAAATTTCACGTCAGGCAAATGAGGTGATTTGGGACAACTTTGACTTCCAAGGTTTGATATCTTTGATAGATAGGTATAACCCAATCGATTTCAGGGTCTGGTACATATTGGGACCCCTCGAATTTGCACTGTTTTTTTGATAGAATGCAATGGATAGACAATAGGATATACAAGCCATGTGAACACAAAAATTTATGGAATATGAGGTTTTGGAAAAAATACAATACTTCAAAAGTCTACGAATTCGACGATTTTTCAAAACAGTCAATGCGAAAACTCCTTAAAGTGACACAAAAATGACACATGCAATACCATGTTGCCAAGATGTGACATTTGGATAAATTATTTGTGAAAATGAAACAACCATTTTTGCCGAATCAAACCCAAAAGTAAATTACTAAACCATGGCGTATAGCGATATGATGTCGCTAACGCGACATAATTCATTTCTGCCACGAACTACTGCATATTTTTAAGTGTATTCAGTTCATGCGCTATTGTGATGTCGCTAAGGCGACATCAATTTTGATTGCCAACACAAACTAACCCAAACTCAATCCACATAATACCCATACACAACACATCAATTATGATATACAATAATAATTGTAATGTTGACCTTTTGCTAACCAACGAACTGCTGCATATTTTCAAGTGTATTCAGTTCATGCCAAGGTGACATCAATTTTAATTGCCAACACAAACTAACCAAATCTAACCAAAAAGTAAATTATACCATATCATCTAGACCTGATGTCGCTGGCAACAACCGCATCACTCCATAATAGAAAACGACATGAACTCCATCATTGACACTAGTATTGAGATGAGCAGTGTCAATAATATGGCGGACTATAATATGATAGTAATAAATTTGTTTATTTTCATGTTAAAATACGACCCCTTCATGGACTCTTATGGGCTTAATAAAAATTACTAGACAATGGGCCCTATGATTGAACATCCACGTTAAGTTAACGTATACGTTGAGATTGTTCACTAATGCAAATGTTCCATTTGCTAACAGCGTTACCATGGTGAAATGTGAAATGGACATGTTAAGTTAACGTAAACGTTCAATCATAGCCCCCAATGTAGTATCTTGCTTGCTTTACAAAGTTAAGTAATTGAAACAACTTTTTTTGCGTTTTTTTTTTGTTAATTATGAATATTCCATAAATTTTTTTGCACAAACCTTAAAGAGGTGACATATCACTTTATGGCAACTGAAAATAACAAATTTCCTGTAAAAAGGTCTCCATATTTGCATTGAAAACATACTTTTCGATAGAATAAGGTGAGGATTATTTCAGACTTTCATTCGGTATTTTCAAAAAGGCTAATTAATTCGGTGTTATTTTATGCATCTGGGCAAATGGAATGTTGCTCCGCGAAGGAATTTGGGTTGGCAAAAAAAATGGATGTATCATTTAGTTGGCAAAAAAATTACTTTTCATATCCTCACTTTATTCTATAGAAAAATATAATTTCATAGCAAATATGAAGAAATCTTACTAGAAAATTTGTTATTCTCAGTTGCCATAAAGTGATATATACCCCTTCTAGATTTCACGTTATCATTCAAATAAATTCATTGGAAGTGCCAAATTCGAGGGGTCCTAAAGTGTACCAGAGCCCGATGCCCGATTTCAAAGGCTTCAGTCACAGCTTACGCTGTGCTTCAGTTTTGAGTCTAGTTGTTAACGTTAACTAATAATAGGAATATATTTGTTTGATTTGTTTTTATCACTAAAAGGATAATAGCTATTGAAATCTAGGAAAACTGTTGAAACTTAGGAAAAACGAAAGCATTCAAAATAATCTGTCAATCCAACAACACTTTGACACTGACACTGACCACTGACACTCCTTATCTCCAACACAACTCAGCGGTCACAGCAGCTGGACAAAGTTTTAATTTTTGTCTTTATATACAGTGCGTTTTTTTTTTAAGAAGGAACATAGTGTTAGGATAGCCGTCCAATTTATCAATTCCTTTATTTCACACTTCTATTTTATCACACAAGTCTATCTATTTTAGTTTTTCTAACCACCCTTAGCAACCTTGGTTCCTGATAGCTCCCGTTACCAGTGTTACCACCATCTGTCAATCTCATATTCTGTCATGTCCTCTGTCACTCTGGGTTAGATATCATGCTATCTTATGGACGGCCAGTTTCAGTCTTCAGTCCTTGTGGCTAGACGTTGCCAAGCTAACAATCGTAACAGTCGTCCATCCTGACGTGGACCTGGTCCCCAGGTTTCATAGCGTCCTGGAGGGCCCTGCTTCAAGTATACTCAGTCTGCCGTCGTTGGAACTGCTCACAGCTATAGATCATATATAGCATCACACTACAGATTACATATGGCATAATCTTATACACATCATATTATATGACCTGACTTTATAGATTACATATGGCATAATCTTACTGATAGATCACATATGGCGTGTCCTCATAGATTATATTTGGCGTAATCTCACTGATAGATCACATATGGCGTGTTCTTATAGATTATATTTGGCATAATCTCACTGTTAAATCACATATGACGTGTTCTTATAGATTACATCTGGCATAATCTCACTGTTTAATCACATATGGCGTGTTCTTATAGATTACATCTGGCATACCTAATCTCACTGTTAAAAAATCACATATGGCATGAACTTATAGATTACATCTGGCATAATCTCACTGTTAAATCACATATTATGGCATGAACTTATAGATTACATCTGGCATAATCTCACTGTTAAATCACATATGACGTGTTCTTATAGATTACATCTGGCATAATCTCACTGTTAAATCACATATGGCATGAACTTATAGATTACATCTGGCATAATCTCACTGTTAAATCACATATGGCGTGATCTTATACATTACATATGGTATAATCTCACTGATAGATCATACATATTGTATTGTTGAATGAAAGAGTTTCCCAAAACGACATCAACTGGACAAAGATGATCTGGAGAGTTGATGATGAGAGCCTATTAACCTGTTCCTGGAGTTGTTTTAATTGTTGCTCAACCGTCAAAGGAGGCGTCAAGCTTCGGTTGCTTTCCACAGAGATTGTCTCTGATGTATGTGTCCCAGCCATGTTGAACCTCCAAAGCAAAACTCAGTTTTCGCGATGAACAGAATCGAGAGCTTTCCACAACACCCAATGGCCACGTAATGAATATCCCACTTCTGACCTGTTAGGATAGCCGTCCAATTTATCAATTCCTTTATTTCACACTTCTATTTTATCACACAAGTCTATCTATTTTAGTTTTTCTAACCACCCTTAGCAACCTTGGTTCCTGATAGCTCCCGTTACCAGTGTTACCACCATCTGTCAATCTCATATTCTGTCATGTCCTCTGTCACTCTGGATTAGATATCATGCTATCTTATGGACGGCCAGTTTCAGTCTTCAGTCCTTGTGGCTAGACGTTGCCAAGCTTACAATCGTAACAATAGGGATTCCCATATTAAATTTTCAATCCCATGTTGGCAGTACTTCTATTCGTAGTACACAGCTGAAACTTGCCGTAGATGAACTTTGATGCTTCGAGATTAAGTTAGTTCTTCAATAACGCCAGAATAACTTGGAAGAAGACTCAAAAATGATTTGATTCATCAGAAGCTTATACTTTTAACGCCTTGTATATGACGGTGAAGCTTCTCTATTCAAGCTTAAAAAGTAACAAGAAGTTATTTTAACCGTGACTACGATCCGTATGTTGTGTTCTGAAAGGATCCAACACTTTTTTTGATAACTCCCGTATCAACTTTCTGCATTATTTCAAAATTGCAAGTGTGGTATATCAATATTTTCAGGAAGCAAAGAGTTATTCAAGAATAAATTGAAAAAGTTGGATTCGTATTTGAAAACAAAAAGTTGATGATGGTTGCGAGAATTCGAAACGTCGGATATCAATTTCGACCATGCTGTCTTTAAGAGCAGAAAAAAATGAAATCTGTCATTCGTTTTCAATTGTCTCTTTAAATAAACTCAGGAGAAAATAAGGAAGGTTTTCGAAAAAATCGGTTATTGGTGGATATCCCCGGAAGTCTTTGGAATTTTTCAAGTTCCGAAGCAGCATTTTTTCGAGATTCAAATTGCGCAACTTTGACTCCATTTAACGGATGTTGTATCTCTCATGGTTAACGAGTTACCAATGCTATATACTCGAATTTGTTACACCCTGTTCATAAGGATGATAGATTTGATTACTATGTCGATTATTATCATTTACACCTGAATGTGTCCTGGAAAGCAAGGCAATCAAAGACAGAATGAGGGAATGGGCACAGCTTATAAGCTGTGGAATAGGATTATTTAACCAAAAATGCAGGCATGAGAAATTATTTTTATGTTTGGTGAATTATGGGTTTTGGGATCATTGGGATCAATGAAAACTCCTGGTTTAATTAAAACTTAAGCCACCGTTCCGGCGTATATTACGGCTTCGTAAGAACAATCTCTTTTGTCAAAAACATTCCTGTAACAGGTGTTTTAGAACTGTGTGTTCAGATACCTATGTAATACGTAGGAACTTGGAATATTGAATTGGATTCAATCCAAGTTGTCAACCAAACAAATTCAATATTCCAAGTTTCTTATTATCATTGAATATGCCTGTTTTAGGAATTGTTTTGAAAAAAGGGATTATTCAAACGTAGTCCTGAAGAAGGCGTAATATACAGCAAAACATTGAATTGTTGTTCAAGGTGGGGCCAGACTACTTTCTTTTAAATTTGCACTGCAGCCCGTTGGCTTAAGTTTTCTCTGATCCTCGATCGTGGTCCTTTCATTGAATAATAGTTATTTTCCTAACAAGTTCGCAAAGTGATACTTTCCCGCACGCAAAAGCAGTTAGACGAACGACGCGAAGCGGAGTTCGGATATGCTTTAAGGGCGGGAAAGACACTTTGCGAACGTTTTAGGAACAATATTTTTTCTACGAGCGTTCACAGATTAGACACGAAAAACTTTAGATAATATATTATTTGAACGCACTTAAAAACATAGAACTTGAGAATAATGATTATTTATGCTTAACAATATATTTATATTGAAAGAACAGTTTGTGGCGGCAGCTGGAAATTGGATAATATGGGTTTAATCAAAATCATAATTGATTTATTTTATATTTGAAATGCAAGGGCATGTCCGATCACTGTTCATAAAATTTCCTCTTTTGTCGCCTTATTCCCTGCCATTGGCAACACTGTTTTGATTTGACATGACACTCTAGACAGCTGCGTCATTAAGATTAAGATCAGTCAGTCTTCGTTTAATCGTTTATACTTTTATAAATTTGATTGTCCGTTTGTTTGTATACATTGTCAGGTTTTTTTGATGCCAGTATTCAGCTCAAATCTTTCGAAGATTTCCGATAAACACAGTAGTTTGCACCGAAATCAAGCAAGAACAACTCACAAATGCCGATTGAAAGTCGTCATTATCAATGTTTGTTTACGTTACTGGCGAATGCGTTTTTAACGCAAAAAAAGAAACGTGTGTTTCATTTTGATTTTGACTGAAAAGGGAAAAGTAACAAGAACATTATTTTGTGCATTACAAAGTGCATTATCTACAGTTTGGTTGGTATGGAAACGAAGTTTAAAACAACAAATTGGTAAGTAGTTATTTGAGTTGACATTTGAGTGCGGGAAAAAGACATAGAATGTCGCAAGTCACAGTCTTACGATACTTTGGTGGTAACCCGAGACGTTTACGTCCTTTTGGTAAGTACTATTATAGTGAAAGTCAATTTGATGATCATTCAAGATAATTAAATCAATTAAATGAGAAAAATTGATGTTTATTGATTTAATAACTACCTATACTTGCATTTTTCTGATAAAAATATCATGGGTCAAAAATATAAAAATATATCAACTTCCAAGAATAAGCTCACAAATTTGGGAAGAAATCAAAAAAAATCCAATCATTGTTCTCTCCATCCGGAGCATCTTCAGCATCCGTCTCTGGAAGAACGTCTTTGACCGAACTCTTCGATTTGAATTTAAAATACTCTTCATGATACCTTTTCGGTATCACGTTTTGGTGGCAAAGATGATCGAGGTCTATTTTATGGTGTGAAATAGCTAAGTTTCCATTTTAGAGTTTTGTTAGGGTAGAGGTATTTCTGTGATCTGCAAAATAAAGAAATAAACATCGCCAGATAAGTTTTTGCCATCCTGTCGCTAGTAGTTGGCAACAGGGTACATTCTATGTCTATAATGTCGTAAAAATTATTCAAAAGATTGACTATGCCATCTGAATTCCCATACTCTACAACACAATCCGTACTATCTAGCTGGTAATTGGGAACTGCTAAGTCTTGTTCACAAAATAAAGCATCATCCATCATCCTCTGGTTCTCGTTTGTCTCAGCCAAGTCAGACTCAAGAAGTATAGGCATATTTTCGAAATCATTTTGCGAAAAGAATGTCCCTCGACTATTATCCGGTGAGACTGATACCATCGCTGTAGAGAACCGCTTGCAATATTCCCCCAGCTCTTATATTCGATTGCATCATTTCTCTGGAAAAAAGGTATCATTGAATAGCGCAATTCATAAGAATAATGAATTTTCTGATAACAAAGCTTTGAAAACAATGAACGAGGAATCAAGTCATTGAAAAGATACATTGAAATGACGTAGAATCCAAACTAACAGAAATGATCAGCATTGTTTTGAACGATTCAGTATTTTTGTGAAAGCAACTGAGCTAGAGCATCCAGAAAATTACTGCGTTAGGGTTAGCAGCCCTGTTTGCCCTTTTCTCGACTCCAAATTAAAAAAAAACTGACAAAAGTATGCTAACAAGTATTTCTCATAATAGTTGTACGTATCTCTATCTATTTTTCACCATTTTTTGGCAAAATTCACTTAAATTCGGAATTAAAATTAAAAAGTACTCACCGATGTTACTGCATTCAAAGTCACAGTTAAACCAAACTGATATCGTAAGTCAAAATAGGCCTATTGTAAGCGCCATCACGTGATGTAACTTACGATACTATGTCCGCGCCTACTTCAAAAAAATATGCTAGTTAAGTTGATTTGGCTTTCCAGGTTTCTGGGTGTTCGTTTAAGTTAAAATGAAACTCATTTTTCCCGCTTAAATAGTAGATATAGGCTTACGATACTTCAGTGGGACATTTATTGGATGCATCCGCTTAAGATACACAGAAAATCTCATTTTTGGGCGATCTGAAGGTTACGATACTTTTATAAAACTGTATCGTTTTGATAATCCACATTCATTAATTTTTTGTTAGATGCACTTAGCATCTTTCTCTAACCAAAAGTAATTCACGCGTGTATTTGGAATATTTAGAATTACATTTATTTTATGACAAAATCGGGAATAAAATACTAGTAGCACAAGGGTCCTTATGTTTTAAGTAAATTATGTACTTACATTTTTTAGTTATTGTAATTGCTCTATGTTACCGCAAACTTGATTGTTATACTATATATTTATTTTCCAGATGAATTCAGCTCTATGTAACTACAAGCAAGACAAACTTTTTGGATTTCTCAGGGACAAAATGTACACAGACTGCATTTTCAGAATAAATGGTGAAGAAATCAGAGCTCACAAACTGATCCTAGCATGCAGCAGTCCAGTTTTCGAAAAAATGTTTTTTGGAGACTTAGCATCCAGTGATATTTGTCTAGAAGATATCAAGCTGCATGAATTCAATCAAATGATTGAGTATATTTATAAAGAAGACATAAAGTTCTCTTCAATTTTGAACGCTTGGTCGTTGTTTTATGTTTCTAAAAAGTATCTCCTTGACAGTCTTGCCTGCGAATGCCTGAACTTTATATCTGAGAATCTTTCTGTCAGTACTCTCGTTTTGAGTTATGAATATGCGGAACTGTATAATCTGGATATCCTGAAGGATAAGTGTCTTCATGATATTATAGAAGGATTCAATGCTGTTTTTGTGAGTGATTATCACATGAAACCTTCCACACTGAGAACGTTGTTGAAAAGAGACCTTCTTATAACTAAAGTGGATCTATTATGTAAAATAATAGGATGGGCATCAGTGGAATGTGAATTCAGAGGTTTCCAAGTAGTTCCTGAGAGAATAGTACAAATACTTAAGGAAGAAGAAATTCTCCAACACATGAGCAAAAAGTGGGTTCTAGAGATGAAGTGTGAGTACTGTGATAGTAGTCTCGTACATTGTGAGTGCGTTGATCAGATAGTGACAAAAACTTTATGGTGTCTCCGTGAAGTTGATTGGATAGAAGAACCACCACTTGCCAGAAATAGTCAAATTTCTAGTTTATGTATTACGAGAAACGTGTATAAAATTGCTCGGAGAATTGATTTGCGCGAAAATGAAGAATTTGTTTCCGCAATTAATGTAAGTTCGGGGGTCGTTGTGACGGGCATATTGCTGAACACTGAAATGAATAGTTCCGATATCTATATCTCAAAAGAGTATGAAGGCTGTGTAGCTGTTAAGTTTTGCGAATTTGCCCAAGCTGACAAAATTATTGATAAACCAACTATACTAAATAGCTATTTTTCGTATAGTTCTGATGTATTTGTACCACTAAGGTATGCAGTTGTTTTGAGGCCAGGTCGAATATACGATATTAGAATCTCTTATAAAAATTACTCAACAAGGAAAAAAAGTAGTGTCGTGTGTAGTTACATGAGTAATGAGCTGGCCAGTGGTAGCACTAAAATAAGTTTTTTTGATTTTTACGGTACTGTTATCAAAGGTATTGCCTACTATCCTTCATAGATGCAAGTGAGACTGACGCTCATTTACCAAGTGTAGTATCATATTTATTGATGTGTATGTACGCATGTCTAATATTTATAGAGGGAATATTATCTCAAGGAATTTTTCACATCAGCAACTCAATATAATATGTTATTGAATACGATCTAGAATTAAATTTAGCTTTGTGAAAAGCCAGTGATACTAATTATAGTAAAAAACAACCTTTAGATTGGGATAATAAAGTTTAATTTTTGAATATATTAATTGTTTTTTCCAAGTTGGAAATCAAAAACAGACAAGTCAGAACGATTGAGGATTGGAATTTGAGGTTTTTAATGCAATGTATGTGAGAATGTTGGTTGTTGAGTCTACCAATATCTCGTGTATAAGCTTGAATTGCATATCTGCTTTATATATCAATAATAAGCCCCAGAGGTATTCTTATAGGTTCGTGCTAGGCTCCATATTCAGTCAAAAGCATCTTATGCCTTGTACGTGTTTGATATCCTGCCAAATTGCTGATTAGACTTTTAGTCTTAGAATCATGGAAGGATTATTACTCTTGCTGTTTGAGAGTGAATACTCTTGTGCTTTCTCGATGTGACTTGATAGAATGAGGGGAGGTCATTTTTCAACTGAAGTTTCTCGTTGAACTCGAAACTTTAATAATTGAATTTCCGCGACATTGCAGGATTTGGAAAAAAGCTCACTTTTTTTATAAAAAGTTGTAATCCAAGGCTTAGAAAAAAGTTCTGAAAGACTGAAAAGTAAGCATGAGAAACATTACATGCCTAAAAGAATAAAGGAACCACTTGGTCTATATCAAAAGATGTTGAAATTTGCTAGTATGTATTGATGATTCCTTGGAAAGAGCACCAGATTACTCAAGTTCTTGAAATTTTGTGGTGAAGAAATAATTGCCGAGCGATGCTCTGAAGCTGCGGTAATAATAACATCTGATGATTTACCAGTTTTTTTTTGGTATTTCGCAAAACTAGTGTTAATATACCGGATATTCTATATTACCTGAAAAAAAGTCAGCAGTCTACTAAGTAAACAATAAAACCTATCAATATCAAACGTTTCGGAAGCGAATCTGCTTCCATCGTCAGTGAAACCCTAAAAAAGAAACAATTAATTCAAATTCAAAAAATTTTGTTCGTCTTTTTGTGATTTCGCAGTAAAATTGGCTTTTTTGTGTTTTTGGCACAAAATGTCACTGTTACTGACATTGAAGTATTTGGTGTTGATTGTTTAACTTAATATATGTTCAGTATTTATAATTCACTTTTTTGGGCTATGTTCAATTTCTTAATAAAGGTAACCATGTATTACTAGATTTACAGAGCAAGTGGCTACACATTCGTTAGAATTTAACATAATATATGCACTCTCTTTAAGTTGACGTTTCTTAGAACATGCATGGCTCTTTTGCTAAGATTTTTGAATTACCCCAATTTATTTCATGATTATTATCAAATGCATGTTGACAAATTCCTGATTTGATAAGGTGTGGCGAAATACCCAAAAATATCTGGTAAATAACATCTGAACAGTGACCCAGTTTTAAAATTTGACCTGTGGATTAGAAAAATGGAAAATAACTGCACCAAAAATATACAAGGTAGCACTTTATGAAAAATCGGTGAACCAAATATTTGGTGCAACTAAACTGTCGGCTACTGAAGTCATTTCTCGAGGAAAAAAAACATGAGGACGCAGTTGTCAGATGTTTGAAACAACATGAAACTAAATCGTACAGAGCTACAGTTAAATCAACGGCATCCAAATTATTGGGTTTTTCCGCCTGGATAATCTAGAAGAGAAATGTCCTTGGTACCTGTTCAACAAAAAATGAGAATCGAAGATTAAAACAAGAAAAGCATGTTTCAAAAGTTTATTGCCAAAACTAAATACTAGTATTAATAAATAACTTTACAATACACTCTTACAAATATTTTTATACATTATACATGTATTTACAATTCTACTGTATAATACAGGGTGTCCACGTACAACCCTTAGAAAATGAACGGGATTGATTCCACATAAGGTTTTTTTTTTCAATTCGAACATTGGTCCAAAAGTGTTTTTTTTTTTGTTGTTGAAAACGTTTGCATCTAGCGTCGTTGAAAATGTACACTTTTCTTCAAAAAAGGTGTAGGAATAAGATATTTAGTAACAATCCATATAATAGCATACGTAGCATCCCCCAACCGCTACGTTAAAATTAACACCAAATCATGATTTCTTAACCCAAAGAACCCCCTATTTTTTGAAATGTTTATTGGGGGGTTATTCGTGGATACCCTGTATATTGATTGTTTGTAATGATTATATTGAAAAATTATTGTCAACCTTGATATAAATGGCATGAAACTGTCTGTTAGTTATACTTATTTTAAAATGAATAACTTTTTGGAGTATAACGTGTTGAAAAGCATCGTCATAAGATTTTATTTTTTTTTTAGCCACATCAACCCAATATTTTTAAAAGATACAGTATTATACAGGGCGTCCCACGGGAGGTCAGAGCTAGGGACCGCCCTTGGGCTACGTTGTAGCCTAAGCTAGATGCTGTGGCTTGAGACCTATGTTGTCGCCTATGCTGAATGGCTGGCTAAAGGCTTGACGACAATGATCCAAGAGAGCAACTTCTCTCCTCCTGGAAGCTCCTCTTGGAGGTGCGCTATGGGCCCGCTGTGTGGCCTAGAATGTGCTGTGGTACTTACCACCCTCACCTGAAATCTACATCTCTACAGGGCGTCCCACACCTTATCCGCAGGTGATAATATAAATGAAAATAAGAAGATTTGATTTATAGGTATGGTGGGAGGTCATGATACTAAAACAAACAAGATAAGCTTACGCGCATGTTCTCCGGTGACTCCCCATCCAAAATGCATGGGGTGTTCGGTGACCGACACCTGTTTTCCCATATCTAGAAATGCTAGTGGTTAAAAAGATACAGGGTGTTGAAAGAATATCGTAGAAAGCGTCCTCTAGGAATTTATAAAATATATTGACGTAAATGACGGACACTTCCAACGTCTATTGGTGAATATAAAAAAGTTTTGAGATAGTTCGAATAAATTGAGTTCTCGTTCTGGTGACCGGATTTTATCTTTTTTGTTATTTTCACTTTCAAAGTGGAATATCTCGCAAACGACTTGAAATATCGATATTCATCAAGAGTACAATTTCCACGTAGAAAGATTGACTTTTTCCAAGTATGAAGTCAAAACAGTCTCAGATTAGAAAATTATAAGAACATTAATTCATCATTAAGTAGGTAGAAAGCGTTCTCTAGGAATAAGGTTCAAACCAATACCGAACTCGGATTTCTCACCTTCGTAAACGATAGTACACAAATATTGATTCTGTTAGCTTTATCCGTTAAAAATTATTTAAATTTTTCGAAAACAAAGTTTCATTCTCAACACCCTTTATCTTTTTAACGACTAGCATTTGCCACCACATTTATCAGACAAATCTTATTTTCATTTTTTTTATCATCTGCTGCTACATGGCGGATAAGTTATGAGACGCCGTGTATCATGATACTATAACAACCCTGTATATTTTATTGCTGTGGAAACGAAAGCGGCTGTTTTCATTATCAAAACAACACTTTATTTTCGAAGGTTTTTTCCCCGGTATAATACAACGTTCAACTTAACGAAAAACCGTAAAAACACACAAACACAAATTATTTATTAATCAGTTCAATTCAAAGGACCCAGGATCAGTTTTTACACGTAACATCATTCTGACCAGGGTCATGGACTGAATTGTTGCCATGCTGACCGTGTAACCTTTGTCTCAGGGGGTTTACTTTGTGGGAATATGCTAACCGTGGTCCTTCTATTTCCTAAAGAAAATATAATGTCTAATGATGGCACAGTGCTATTTGAGTCCAACCGAATTTCGCTAGTACTAACGCTGATTATTGAAGCAACTGTCTGCAAATCGTCTTGATTAAAAACTGGATTTGGTGTCATAGAAGGAGAATAGCTCGCAGTATCTTCATCAATAATTCTTCTCTTAGGTCTCTCAACAACTGCCGCCCTGCTGGGACGATTTGGGTAAGGTATTTCTCTGTCCGGTTGACAATCGAATATATGAGGCACTACGTGGGGTTTCATTCTTTTCACACCACCACCCATGAGCTTGAATTTGAGATAGTTTTCCATATCTTCTTCCAGCTGGAATCAATAAACAAATATTTGAGTCACATACAAATGTGTGTTATTTTTAATAATGCAAAACAAAATTGTAGGTATTTTTTAAGAAAAATAAATATATTTGGGATTATTATTCAGTATTAATAAGGAGGAATAATAATAATAATAAATAGCTTTATCAAGATTGAGAATTAGAATTATAATAAGCTACTATGACTGGACAGACCAATTCTGGGCGAAGTTTAGCTAGATATCTACAGCTTTTCATCTTGACCCGGAATAATTATTGTGAACTGATAACGCAAGATCAAGTGGTTTTTTATTTTTTGTAGTCGATATCCTACCCGTTTACGGAAAAAAATATTGAATATTAAATAGTACTAAAACAGAACAATGTTGACGAAACGTATGCTCCACAAAGTTTCTTGGGTACCTTAGTGGGCGTCCATAACGGAACTTAGAGACTCGCTTCGACCCGAGTCGACTAACGCCAACTGTAACCAACTAAATAACTGCATACTTCTCATACATCCTCCATACTTCCTCATACATCCTCCATACTTCATCATACATCCTTAGTACAGTCTGTTCATGGCTTTCTTGCGGTCACGTCACAGTATTTGACGTTTGGCAGTGTGTCGTAGATTGCTCGCTCCACATGTGACATTTGTGAAATTGATCCGAAAGACCCTCGTCCAGACTTACGTGATTTTTTTTTCAATGTGTAAGAGAGAGACGGAAAAGTATGACGTAACCGCAGGAAAGCCATGAACAGACTGTACTTCCATCGATATTCTTATACATCCTAATTATGTTTAGATACCTATGTTTACAGGATGTTTCCTAATTGCGTACAATAAATTCAAGGGCGTATTTCTGAGCTATTTTCATGAAAAAAAGTTCATACAAACATGGGTCCGAAAGTGCATTGTTTTTAAGATCCAGGGTCTTAAAGAACTTTTCAAAATCGTTTTTTTACAGATGTTACAAATATCTTTGAACCGAATTTTTTTTAAATTTGGCAGATTTATTTTTAGTAATAAAAGCCCGAGTAAAAGCCTTAGTACTTTAGCTTAAGCTGCGTAAAAATTATCAAGATCAGTGCAGTCTCGAGGACTCGAGGTTGTCGAGGGGTATCTTATATCGAATATTTCTGTTAAAGAAATGTACAGGGTTTTTCATCATAATTTGCCACCCCTTTAGAAACTCTATTTACAGAGATACAAAACAATTGTTTGAATCAAAGTTTCATGATTTTTCCTGAAGATTTTGTAATAACTCAGAGAAAGAACATATCACTATTGAAAATCAGTAAAATGTGGAATTGTTTTTTTTAATGGAATGCCCTATATTTTAGTACAGATCAAGATCTCATTTTCCTCTTTTCAAAAATACAACGTGTCCAAGATAAGCAGGGCCAGTACATGATGGTGGCCCGAAGACGAAACGTCGGATCTAAAATTTAATAACGCGATCTTAAAAAGGGGAAAAAGTGGTTATGAGAAAGTGTCATTCATTTTCAAAAATCTTTTGTAATAAACTCGGCAAAAAAAAAAATTTTCGGAAATTCGTTTTTTTCCGGATTTTTCCCGGATATCTCCGGAACTACTAGGAACTCTTTAGATTTCATAGCGGCATATTATCGAGCACCAAAAGCCGCTACATTCTTCTCATTCAACCGACTTTGTATCTCTCATGGTTACGGATATGCCTGTACTTGCCCTCCTTATCTTGGACACATAGTATATAGTTTGCCTATTTTTGGACTAGGCGTTTTTGAGTTATGTGACTTTGAATAATATAGTATAAAGTTGCAATGCGGGCAAATAATGCTATAATTCAACGCAACCATTATGAAAAACCATGGAAAACCATGCAAGGCAAACAGAATATTAAAATTTGATGACAGTAAAGTTCTTGATATGAGTAACAATTGCTATCCCGATTGCTATTTTGCTTGGTGATCCATAGCAATTATTGCGATAAAATATCTTATTATTTCCCGCATTGCAAGTTATAGAAAGTGAAAAAAATCAAGAACGGCTAGTTCCAACATAGGCAAACTATATATTTTTGAAAAGAGGAAAATGAGGAGATCATGGTAAAATGTAGGGTATTCCATTAAAAAAAAAAAAAACATTTCCACACTTTTTGTAAATGAACATGTGTCCGCAAACATTTCGTTAAAATAATAATGCACACAACGTCGAAAGTCTTAGACCCCCATGTTCTTTCACCATTTCTCTAGATATTGAAAATCCGGTCACATAATTAAGTACTCTATTCTTTTTCCCAGTCTAGGTGCTCAGATTTTCTTTTGTTGAAAAGTAATTGTGCCTTTATATATCTCTTCTGAATTAAAAAAAATGCCACTCTTGGAGGTTTTTCATAGTGGTTTTAGAAGAAAATGGATAACTCCATTCGAAAGAGGGGCAAAAATTATACAGATCCTGAAAATTACACTACGATTGGCAACTTTATAGCGTGCGGTGTTGAAGTTGCTTAAAACGATACATTTGTCAAGCTTTTAGACTCGCTTTTAAACAAATGTGCCAATTTTAGGCAGTTTTTGACATCTTTCAAATTGCATATCTATTATATCAAAAGTTCAATCGTCGTGTAATTTTCAGGGTCGGTATAATTTTTGCCTCTCTTTCGAATGGAGTTATCCATTTTTTTTTCAAAATCACTTTGAAAATCCGTCAAGAGTGGCTTTATTTTTTTTTCAGAGGACAAAAAGACATAATGACTTTTCAATAAAAAAAAAAGTCTGTATATTTATGTGACCAGATTTTTAATATCTGTAGACATTGGGAAAAAACATGGGGGGTTCAAGACTTTTGACGTTAAGCGTAAAAATAACAGTAAGAATTTTGATTTTTTGTATGTAAATCCAAAACATCTCAAAGCGATGTTAATGTTCTTTTTCAAGCAAGAAAGCGCAACACTTTGAGCAGTTGTTATCAAATCATTTTTTTTCATTTTTCTGAGAGCTTGAAATAAGTGAGTTTTTCTGCATTACATTGATTTTTGTTTTTTATCTCGGAAACGATGGATCGAAGAAGAAAAAGTCATTTAACCTTTTCTGCTCAGAATTGAACGGAGAATCAAAACGTTTCACTTTCAACAACTTGATGGTGTACCACTTTTTTCTTCGATGAAAGAAATATGAATCGCTCTAGCTCCAATCCTGGAGAAGTTAATCAACTCAAACGAATTTCTCAAGCAGATGCTTAAGAACCCCGGATAAACTCCCTGAAAGTTTGAACAAAATCGCTTGAGGCATCTCGAATCTACAGACAAAAACGCGAGACGAAACAATTGCGGACATATGTTTATTCACAAAAAGTGGTTATCCAACCGTCCACCATGTCAAAATGCGCATTTTTCCAGACTCACCATGTATAATGTACTTTTTTGTTAGTTTTCGAAAAAATATTGATTTTTTCGTTTAAATCAAAACGCTGTGGAAAGCCAGCTGTACTCAAATGATTTACTCTTTTCGACAATTAACGTATTTTTTTTTCCTTCAAAATGATATTCATAAATTCTAACCAAAACCAACGTGAGTTGACTTTGTCCAAAGAACGATTTGTTTTTCTTTATTTTTTTTTCTATGATTACTTAACAAAAGTCAGCAGCGCCGTTAGTCTTCCACAGTCGTCTTGGATTTATAAGAAAAAGTCAATGTTTTTCGAAAACTAACAAAAATAACCCACATCTTTGTTGTGTCGCATTTTTATGATGAATTTTCTGTATTTTCGCTATTTGAAGGAGTCGGGGTTCAAAATTTTGCACGGTCATAAAGACCATTGAGCAGTTTTTACGATATCTAACTGAAATTTGACCCGCCTACTAAGTACGTCTTCGCAAAGAGGGCCGATTATAGATATTTTGCTTCGCGGTAGAGGTATCGAAAAAAAATACGGGAGAAAGTTGTGAGGTGTATACAACTTATAATTGAGACACGGTACAGGTGTATGTCGAGGTGTATGTATTTGAATTGAATAAAAAGAGCTCTAACGATTCGGAAAATAGAAACATTGTCTACTATATAAAAATGGAAATATTCTTGTTTGTGTTCTAATAACTCAAGAACCGCCGAGAAAAGTTGAATGAAAATTCGCAGAGTTATCAGTTTAATTGTGGAATAGTCCAACGGCATGGTTTCATTTGTCAACTCATAGCTGATTTTGAGAAATTAGAATTTATATTCAAATTTTTTGGTTAAATGTCATCTTTTGTCAGCATTTGCCATCTTCTTCCAATTAATGACAATGACTGTAAGTTGAAGTATGCTCTATTGGCACGTAAAAAATATCGAGCTGCTTTCACATTAAATAAATAATAGCGTTGTGCGGTGAATGTGAATAAGAACAGTTAGTAGAATAATGATATTTTATTGGATATATCTGTGAGAACATATTATTATTTGTGGTATATTATTAACCATTTGTTTTATAAATAAAAAAATTGGAATATTCGAGGAAATATTGATTTTTTTTTATTTTATATTAACTTGCAGACAGGCGAGCGGAGTCGCGGGTTTTCCAGCTAGTATTCTATAAATTCTATCCCATCTAAAAAACAAAATGTTCGAGAAAATGTTATTTAAAATTTTTAGGTTTTCGAGGCATTTTTGGTTTTCTTATTACAAGATTTTTAATACTTATTAAAAGTACTTGATATTTGTTCGTTTTTAACTTTTTTAAAACGAACATTAACTGAAATCCTATCTATTGAAATCACACCGTACACCTCGTACATCCTCATACATCCTCATAGTTCCTCGTACTCGTACATCCTCATACATCCTCCATACCAATGATCATTAGATCATTGCTCCATACTTCCTCAAAAATGTACACCTACATCCTCAGTGGTTTACCCCTCGCTTCCAATATTTTAAAATCAGTGGTGCCATCTATCACATTCCCATGCATCTTGAAGCAGAGAAGAGTTGTGCCCTCGGTTGTGCCCATTGATTAATCATTAATCAATGGTTGTGCCAAATTTCAAAAAGATATCTGGAAAAAGTATCAAACCATTGATTTAAATTTAAATCAATGTATCAAACGAGGTAATGCAAAGTAATGATATTTTTTTTTATTATTTCAACACCCTGTATCTTAAAATCTAGTCTCTTGCGGACTGTCACCCTTAAGTATCGGCATTCAATCAATAACCACCCTGAATAGAAAGGTTATAATGTGATGTGGGGACAACTCGGGGGACAATGACAAACATAAAATACCAATTCAACTACACCTACAATAGGAATCGAGTTTATAACACCTTTACTTACATTGAAATGATCTTCACACACGTAGGCAGTAGTTTTCTCAGACATATCTCGATTTCTTCTACATGCCTTCATCCAATCTAGACGACGTTGTTTTTGTTCTGGTACACAAATGAATAGTTTGTCTGGCGCTTTAAGGGTTGTACTGGAGCACAGTGGCACGATACAGTATTTATATGGTTTCTTTGTTGCTTCCATTATTTCCAATATCAAAGCACGGACCAGGATCAGACAATAATACGAATCATAGAATCAACGTGAATCCTTTCTCAACAAAATGAAAATAGCAACAAAACAGATAAACACACACAATTTACATAGGAATCGCGGCTGGATGTAGCTCCATTTTCAAAATCAAGGCTCCCATTCTCCCATGTCCCATGCACAAGCCACAGTGTTGCCGTATCTCTGTCTGTAAAAGTTGGGTTGCTCGGATTGTTAGGGAGAGTGGGGAACAGGCTGATTGTTTATGTTTATGATGGGGTTATTTTGATGTTTAAAATTTGTATCTTGCATCTTGCACTTACATCTCATCAGAATATTCATAAATACAATTAAATACCTAGATACCATTTCGTTTTGATCATATTGTGCCGTGACTACTTCACCACAAGACTGGCAATAAAAAACACATTTCAGGATATTCTTTTGTGTGAAACATATATGAGACTTTTTTTTTATTAATTGCAGATCCAAAATTTGAATATCATCAAAAGTTGGTGTATGTTCTATATGTTCTATCCACTTATTAGTTGCAATTAGAATGGTTGCAGATCAAACATCATACACGGGGTGGGTCAAAAAATATAGAAATTGATGAAGGTAACAACAGTAAATTACCTATAACTTATTTCAAAAAAATCCGTAAAATGTCGTGAAAAAAAGTTGTCTAGAACTAAAAGTTATGCCTGAATATTAAAGTTGTGACGTAGGTACTGTTTTTTTTAAATCATCTTCAATTATCATTGCCTCAAGAAATTGTGACATTCATAATTAAATTGATCAAAATCAAATCACCTTCGTATAACTTTTGTCAAATTCAAGCATTTTTGTGAAATCCACTCAGATTTTTATTTTTTTAGGAAATCACATAGTTCATATTCGTTGCAATGCAACAATATTGAACAAAACTTTGAATTTTCGCAAAAGATCTCGTTAACATGGTAAACTATCAATAATCATAATGTAGGTAGCTTCGACCATATAGAGCAAGCGTATATGGTTAAAGGTATAGGTAGGTAGATATATACCAATAAACTATCTTATACAAAGTGCGATTTTTGTATTTGATACCATTATACCTACCTGAGATTATAATTTAATACAGACCAAAATAATCTGGGGCGCTTTGTTTTGGTAATAAGGCAAAACTCTAGATTCTGTACACCTTTTCTTCATAACGTTTTGCTGTATTTTTTTAAATAAGCGTATTAGGTATATTCAGAGCTGTCGCAATTACTTTTAAAATGTAATTCAATTACAATTACCAATTACCTTCAGTATGACAAAAGTAATTCAATTACCAATTACTAAAACAACTCACAAAAGTAGTTCAATTACCAATCACGACCAAAAGTAATTGATTCTTTATGAAATTACCACATGCCAATTACTGATTTTAATTCGATTACTTTTGAAAGTAATCGAATTACTTTTTGGTAATCGAATTACTTTTTTAGTGGTTGAATTACTTGAAAAGTAATTGAATTACCCAAATCCTAGGAAAATTATATTTGAGTAATTTAATAAGTAGGTATGTACAAGGTGCCATGCAGTTCTCGTAGACTATTCATCATAGAGACTCAGGAAAAAAATCTGTAGAGTAATGTGCACAAGAGAAAATGCTGGACATATATTTCAAGCTTCTAGGATCGCCGCAAGGGGGCGTAACGGTACTGTGAAAACAGAAAATCCACAACATTTCGATTTTTTTCCCTGTGAGATACCAAAACAGAATATGGAAACCGACTTTGGACGATATTCTCTACAAAACTCCCCCGACGCTTCTCTACAAGTTGCCAAATAAGACAACCACAGGCCGTCAAACTTGATGTTACTAAATTGCCTATAACTCCGAAATTCCTTAACCGATTTGACTGTTCTGTAGCTCATTTAAAAGAAGATAATCAACTGTTTCTGACGCATGTACTCGAAGTTGATTTTATTTGTTTTAGCCGACCACACCTCACAACATGAATCGTGAAAGTCAAACCTGTATTCTTTATCAAACTGGCAGTCACGTGACCAAAAAACAATGGCAGACTATTAAACTACCGCCACACTCACATCAGTTCATGAGGTTTAAGATTCAAGACTTCCACGGATAACGCCACGGCGTTTACAACGGCAAAAGTAGAACCGAAAACCGAAAGTCTCGAGCAAAAAAGCGTTTCCACTAACAGATAGGAAAGTAGTTCAATCATTCTCCAAGTAATTCAATAACTTTTCAAAGTAATTCGATTACTTTTCAAAGGAATTGAAGCACTCTGAAGGTAATTGAATTACTCTTAGAGTAATTGAATTACTCTTCGTGTAATTGAATTACTTGTCAAAGTAATTGAAGCACTCTGAAGGTAAATTGAATTACTCGAAGAGTAATTGAATTACTCTTCGAGTAATTGGATTACCCTTTGAGTAATTGAATTATCTGCGATATATTGAAACCAATTACTAATTACAATTACTGTATCTCAGTAATTGAAAAATCAATTACAATCACTCTATTTGAAAAGTAATTGAATTAAAGTAATTCAATTACCAAAAAGTAATTGCATTACATTTTTAAATTATTGTAATTCAATTACCGACAGCTCTGGGTACATTACTCTTGTACAATTTTTATATTTTTTGACCTACCGTGTATGATGTTTGACTTACAACCATTCTAATATAAGTTTATCGGATATGCATCATCTTTTCGTGATATTTGAATTTTGGTTTTGCAATTAATAAAAAAAATCCCATATTATGTTTTACACAAAAAAATATCCTGAAATGTCTTTTTTATTGCCAGTCTTGTGGTGAAGTAGTCACAATACTCGCCTGAGGATGCTTTAGTATTTTCGTCTTCAAAATGATTCTTGCAATGTCGGTTCAGGTTTTCATTGGTTGAATATGTCTTCACAAACAGCGCAATTATATTTTACTATCCATTATAGACCCATGATCAAAACGGATTGGTATCGCGGAAGAATAAAGGCTCGGTATTTAATAATTGTATTTATGAATATTCTGATGAGATGTAAGTGCAAGATGCAAGACACAAATTTTAAACATCAAAATAACCCCATAAACATAAACATAAAGATACAGCCTCCCTACCCTCCCTAACAAACTACAATCTACAATCCCAACTCCCAACAGTCCCAACTTTTACAGACAGAGATACGACAAACGGCAACACTGTGGTTGGTGCATGAGCCATTTTAAAAATCGATGACGGGAGCTACATCCAGCCGCGAGTCACATACTCATCATAGGATTCGCTTTATGCAGAGTGCTCCGGACAAGTATGACAGATATAATTGCGTCATTTGAGTTAAATGTTGCCAGCTCAAAGATATTACTATTTTTCTCTGATTTTCTGTGTGATCATTAAATCATTACAACTCCTTTAGGACTACTAACTCACATCGTTGATTGAATAAAAGAATTCAATCAACGCTCACATGCACATAAATAATATATCATGAATATATAAAAGATATATATTATGTAAGATGATTTCCAAGGAATGTAGGCACATGCCAGAATGGAGACGTTCGAAAGAGTTATTTCCGTAACTCTGATTTATGACCTAAATAACGCGTTGTTTATTCGAATATTCCATCATTTAAGCAGAGAAATGAGCGATTTGGTCGACGTATCTTCGTGTGTCTTCACTTTTGGAGGACTTTTGTGTTCTAACTCTACCATTAATTTTGTCCTTGTCCTTGTCAAAAATGAATGATTTTTCTCCATTTTTGAACATAAAAAATTGGTCATTTTTGGCAAGTTTGAAATTTTATAGCTAGCGAATATCTTTTGTTCTATAATTATTGTGAAATTTTTTGGAACTACATACATTTTGCCCCTCTTTCGAATGATGCTAGCCATTTTTATCAAAATTTATTCAGAAAAATGTTTCATTTTTAACAATTTTTTTGAAGGTGACAAAATCGCCAGGACTTATCGTACTTAACAAATGGTTTGAAATTCTCAAATGCACCATATTTTCTTTGATCATTGACGCGGTATCAAAGCTACATCAATTTTCATTCATGAGTGTATATTCAACCGTTTTCAAGAAAATGGCATTCAATATCCATATGTTATTATTTAGAAACTGATCAATGTTTGTATTGGTTGAAAAATTAGAATTATATGTTCATTAAGCATCATCAATAAGTGGTAACCACCTAAAAGAAAAAATGATCGCTGTCGACAAAGGCCCACTCAGGGTCTGAACTGGGGGGAGTGTGACAGATTGACAAAAAATCGGTCTAATAATTATTATTATATTCAAAATATGCGCATTCGCCATAACATATAGAATTTTTTTTTGTCAATAAATTTTTCTACCAAATGACTGTGATATCAGGACCCCTTCAGAAAAGAAACAATCAATGTTCCTAAAATGTTTCCATTTCCACTCAATTAAAAATCAAACTTCCATATTAAAAAAGGATATGCTTTGTACTTTTGTGAAGCATCCATGATTTACCTCATCTTTCTGGGTATTCCGCCGTACAGTTCCAAAACATTCTCATAAAAGAAACTTCAGCTTGACGCAAATTTAAATAAAAAGTCATTTATCTATAAATCTGAGATTCACTGTTTCTTTTGAAAAATTAATCAAGCCTGTGCATATACAGTGAGACGCGTAGTTTGGAATAAATTCATTTCAAATTCAGCTAACTAACATTTTCCTATACACCGTGATGGATGAATATCCTAACAAACAAGTAAACAAAAGTTAGAGATATTCTTCCTAAGACCCACACAGTGGTTGAGTAGTTTTCCGCAACCCAGGGACCTCAGAAGTCTATAAAGGATCAGTAACAAACAACTCTTCAGTTTTGCTTGTAGATATTGTGTTTTTGAAATGTGGAACTGCAATTTAGACGCGGAAAAACAGTAATTTATTGATTGCATTAAAAATACAAAACAGTTGTACAGCATGGTTCGGTTTTTGGAATTGCAATTGTGGGTTTCTCTGCCGTGCTCTTTCCCCACATGAATTCCAGGCTGATTCGGCACTATTTTTCACTTTTTCATTCACATTTGTAATAAAGTAGGTTTATTACGAATGTTGCGTTTTGATTAACATCCCAATATCCTCAAATTTTCCTAATTTTGTACTTGTCGGGCGCATTCGAGGTAAGTAAATTTTTGGAAGGTGGAGTCATCACAACGTAGGTCCAACGTAGGTATTCGTCATGATCGTCATAAAACTTACCTCATTCAACTTTGTTGAACGAACCCGGGTATGTTATACTACATTGTGTAAGTGGCGCCTCCCACAAGTGATTGCCATACCAATGCCAGATATGAATTTTGCATGTCAAACAACCCCCATATACCAAATTTCATCAAAATAATTTGATTATTCCAAAAGTTATTCGAAAAAATCAAAAATTAAAATCCAACTTTGACACCCTGTATATCCCTTAATATCAACCTTCGGATTACATAAGTTCGGGTCGATCGCAATATTTTTGGGTGCTGTTACCGTATGTCCCGCCGTTCTTTTTGGGACACCCTGTACAGGGTGTGTCATTGAAACGGGAACACTTAAGTATTACGCCTAAACCGTCAAAGATATCGGAATGAGCGAAATGGATTTGAAAACAAGATGTCCCAGGAAAAGATTTATACACACAAATCTTTGCCCCAAGGCAGTTTGTGAAAATGTTTTTCAATATACAGGGTGTATCATTTTTACAGAGCAGAGGCATCAAATAGTTTTGGACAGAAAACCCCATCAATTAAAGTTCAAAGTGTATGCAAAAATTCAGCTTACTAGAATGTTTCCCGTAGATGAATCCTTATGTGACTGTACTATAAATGTTACAAGTTTGTGCTTTTACTGATATATGGTTTCTCTACTCACTGCTTGTTTTCAGCCTTTTGCTGTATCATTTACGTTACATTCAACATACATACGTTATCCGAATATAGCAGCTAAGGATAACGTGTGTCATAAGTCATAGCGTAAGATGCCGAAAATGCTATACAGGGTGTCCGGAAATTACGCGTCAGGATTTTGGTGGGCGATTCTACATGAAAAATTAATGCAACAAACTTCTATACAATTTTTTCAAAAACTCAAAATTAAGGAAGATACAGGGTGTTAAAACATAATTTTTTTTTCTTATTTTTTTTAATAACTTTTTTTCTAGTGTAATGATTTTCGCCAAATTTTGCATGCATGTCACTAGTGTTTCTTTGTATTCACCCTATTAATTTGACGCTAGTCGTCAATGACAAAAGGCTGAGGCTGTCCTTCACCTTAGGAAAATTACTTAGAACTTTTTTGTTTTAATCTTTTTATAAATTTGGATGTCATTAGTAAAGAGCATCAAAATATTTTTTAAAAAGGTGCTCGTGTTGCATCATCGTAGAATTAACGGTATCCGAGAAAAACGACTTTAAACATTAACCGTACCTTAAATAATTAAAAATTCGTACTTTGAAAACATTTTTGAAGTTTTTGAAAAAATTGTATAGAAGTTTGTTGCATTAATTTTTCATGTAGAATCGCCCACCAAAATCCTGACGCGTAATTTCCGGACACCCTGTATATGCTGTATCACGGATTTAACATCTATGTTATCTTGTACGTTATATCTCGACTGTTCAAAAGGAAACAAGTTTTTCCACCAGTAAGAGAGATAGCGCGAAGCGCTAAGGGTACAAGTAGAAAAGGATTGAATAGTTTAGCTACCCATCGATCGCATGCGTTCGGTTTTAATCGTTTTAACGGTTTAGTTAGTTTGAATTTACTGTTTGTGTTGATCACAACTCTGCGTGCCAATATGTTGAGATTGAAAAAATGTGAAAGGAAAACTATACGAGGATCTTCTAGAGTTCGGTGAAGAGGACAAAGTTACTCTTAACGGAAAAACGAAGCCGTTAAAGGCGACAAAACTCCATTATTTTATGGGAAACATTTTCGCAGATTCAAAAAATTCATAGGCCAATAGACCGCAAAAAAATGCGGAATATTGATCAAAGGTACCTAAGTCAAATAGTGTAATATTTATCAATTTCATAATGGGAGAAATTGGGCTTTTAGATATCGAGTGAAAAGTTAATACACGTCGGGAAACCGTGGAATCTACCATTGCATGCATGGGACTGGTGGAATAGTAGCTTCCTGAAAAAACTCAATTTTCTTCAACTGAAACTGAATCCCGTTCAAAATGCTTCGTGTTTCTCTTGACTGAGCGACACAGTAAAATGATGATGGCAGAGGAAATCACATCATCATTCACTGGAAGTCTACATGGAAAATCGTGGAGGTCTAAAAAAAACATATGGACAGATGCTTTGTGAGAAATACGCATGCAGGTGCTCTTAGATGTGCGGATTGGATGAGTATTATTATGGTTGGTTTTTAGGGATGGTTGGCACTGCTGCTAGGCAATTTGCCAGCTCAGTATATATATATGTAAAGGCACGTCTGAGACGGCAGACGGGATCATAGGGTAAGGAGGGGGGACTGGTTTTACATTCCTTGCTATGCCTTAAGTTTAACGTGGGTTCCGAACCACGGACATCGATCCCATCGGACCACAGACATGTTCCACCAGTCTGTAATGGAGAACCGCTGTGTTCGCGTTGGAACCTACCGACTGGCGAGTGTGTATCTTTGTCCTTTGTTCCCTACGAGAATATCCGATTCTCCCTGGCCTGGTTACCCGCGTGAATAGGGAGGACAATTATACCTTTTGCACTCAGCCGTGTGGGTTCCGCTAAAATACCAGGCAGTAAACTTTTCACGGTCTATTGCCATTGCTGGGGTTCGAACCCCATACCGGACCGGTTCCCACTTACTCACCCAACGCCTTACACGCGGCGCCAGCACGGCCTCTGAGAGTATTATTATCATTAATTATTTATTAAATATATAACGTCACTTTTTGGTTCCTTCTACCCCCTAAACTCGTTGACTTCCCACTTCCTTTCTCCAATTAATTCTTCTGCAATAGCTAAACGCAAAACTACACTAAAATCCATACTGGTGCCTTTCTGAGGAATTTGTATCGTCAAACTGTAAAACGCTTCAAGTTTACAAACGTTATCTAATAACATCATGTTGACTGCACACGTTATACGAAGCCAGTTATTTCGACAAATAACATTCGAACATAACGTATATACGTTATGTAGATAACGTAAACGCTGATACAGCATAGCGATTTCCGGAAAATAACATATTAGGCGCATAACGTTCATGTTATATTTAACGTGAATGATACAGCAAACGGCTGAATGCCCCTTATATTGATAATGCACGTATCAAATGCCTGTAGGTAATTATACATTGCAAATGTTAACATGAGAAAAGACTTCTTTGAAGGGTTTTGTATGTAATAATATCAACAGACATACTGTCGCGACCGAAATTAAGGTACGTTTTGTTCGGATCGATCATGGTTGGACATTAAGCGTTGAACGGTCCGAGCAAAATAGGAGTCAGCGATTATCAGCCGTTCTCGCTTGAACCACTATATATTCAGATTGTACCCACGATCGTCGTTCACGATGCGATTCGTAATCGTTCGTAGCAACACAGATCCATAGATAACACTATGAAATAATATTCAACGATTATCGTCACACGATTTGGTTCCAACGATAATCGCAAGAGTCATCCCGGCGAGCAACACGTACCTTCAAGCTTCAAACCTTTTCATAACTGGAATAGGTTATAGCTTCGTCATTCTCATTGTTATGGGTTGATTGATTTTTTTCAAAATTGATTTCGTATGCTAGATTCGTTGTGTAATCAGCATTCATTCATAATAGAAGTGGAAAGATTTTAGGATTTGGATTTCTCGATCTCATCTCATCATTATTGAATACTCATGGCTACAAAACATAGATAGAATTTTATTGAAGACTTCATAAATACAAGATATAGAAAATAGCGAAACAGTACATTCGGCTTCAAAAAAAATAAATAGTTGAAAACAAATAGAAAGCTCAAATTATCTGCACCATGATCTGAACATGAGTGAAACTTCTAATTCTTAAATTATTTATATCTACAATTTAAAAGTAATTATAAGGTACTTGTGCGAAATACGTTGCAGATTAGTCACATCAATTTTGGAAAAAGATTCTCAATCAACACTATTTTCGGCATCTGCAAAGCTTTTAATCGTACTCCCCTGGTAGCCTATAGCCTGATACCTGGGTTTCTGGATGCAACGAAGTTCAATAACTCTTCACTGTCTTCACATACGAAAGGTTTGAGATGGTGACAAGCAACATCGTGCCATTTGGTTCCGTCATTGTAGAAGTTGTTCAAGATAGCCAAGCAAGATTCATCGTTACCCTAAAACAATACATTTTAAAAACATGCTTCTACAAAAATAATTTTTTTCTTTTAAATCTTTCTTTTTTAAATTTTTATTTGTTCACTTTCAATTTACCCAGTTTACAGCTCCCACCCTCTAAGGACTTGTCGCGAGAAGAATTATGTGTTGTAAGTCATATAAGAATCAAATACTCACTTGAGCAGCTTCCCTGTTATCAGGCTGAGCTTGTCCATGTCCTCCAGTAGCACTCCAGTCTCCAGAGCTTCTTTGAGTGGTGGGTCCAATTTTAGCACCAGATCCAGACCAGAACCATCCGTTGATATTTGGGGGTTGCAAGTCGGGACGATCACAACCGGCAAAGTTACATTTACGGCCAGAGGTCCAGATGTATCTGACATTTCCTCTAATGATTCTTTGCTTGACAAATTCATTTTCCTGGGGAGTTTCTAAGGAAACGGCGTCCATACAGTGTCTTCTACAAATGTTTCTGGAATCAAGCCAGTCAACTTCCAAGTTTCTAGTGGGTGCATGTTCCCAACTGAAGAAGTACGAGTGTGTTACTCCACGAGCGTCTCTGTATGTAGCATGACGTACTCCTGAGAAATAGAAGAGCTACAATTTGGCGGTTGAAATCCTGCCAGAGAAGAAGTATACAGAGACTTTCCTAAACTACGTTTCTTCAAACAAGGCACACTGAAGACGAATTTTTCTCAATATTTCCAAAACCGCTCATACAAGAATTATGGAATTTGGTACATGGCATAAGCGTCAAATGAGTTTGAGATCAGAATTTGAAAATTTTTATCAGCTTCGTATCGATACACAAAATTATTTAAATATTGGCAGCGTTGAATTAATCATAAAAGTAATGTCTACTCACTGTTAGCACAACTTCTAGGATCCGGTAGAGCCAATCTCCTTTGGGCTGATATCACAGTAGCCCCAATTACCAAAAGGGCTAGATATTTAATCATTTTTTCTGAAATAAAAAAAAAACGCTATGAAAAAACAGTAATGAAAAATGGATCAAAGTTGAAAATTTTGAATAGGACTGTTGGTGCTTTCTATTCAATAAAATAACGAAATAATATTTGATAAAATCCAGTGATAGTCACTACATGTAATTAAATATGACATATTCGTTGGTTAGAGTTGCTCAACTGTTTTACAATAATTACAAGATCTTTTCAAGCCGTTTTCATTGCATAGGTGTAAAGATATAAGTGCTTTGGTTAGCGTAATCTTCTTTTGTCGATTCTTCACTATATAATTAATGAACATTATCAATGTGATCAGCTATAAAAATCATAATGAATTACCTATGTACCATTAACCTACTATTCTTTAATCCTTAGGTTGAACTTTTCACAAAGCATCAATTAATAGATAGTTCCGATCGCTTCAAAACTTATTCATGCGGGCAGGCTCGTATGATTTATGTATGGAAAATAATTATTTATTCACTATTGTTTTTTTTTAATTCCTTTGGCATGGTTTCTTGAAAAACGTTTAACATAATAATAACTTGATATACCTATACTGGTCATAAAACTATAGGTAGTTAAAAATTAGTTTTATGTTGCCAGCTCAATTCCTATATTTTATAAAAGAAGATGTCTTGTTATTTGAAAATTTTATTCATATAACTTATAACTGTGACAGTGATCAATAATACGTTTGCCTTCCACATTAAATTGTCCTCAAAGAATATTTTTGTATAAATTTATCTTTACTTTTACATCCTTCATATTAATTGTGAAAGTTAAATCATGTTTATCATCGAAATACATGTTACTCAATTTTTAATATTGATTCACACACTGTGAGAAAAATATGTTAATCGTAATCAGTTAAGAAAGTGCGTATCATTTTTCTCTTTCACCATACTTTTCTTTGTAGGTACCTACAGTGAGTAGCACAATCGAATTGAATAATATGTGTAATAGCTCATGGGCCAATAAAATTCAATAGAGAAAAACCGTTTCGCGGAATTAATTTCTAGCAAGCTAGTTCCAAAATTCATGTTATTTGAGTTTGCACCATCCCAGGAGGTGAGCATAACTTTTGATAGCCACAAACCGGAATTCATGCACTTTTTGGATTTTTTTGCGTCAGACGAAAAAATGTTACTTCATTCAATAACAAAGAGGACTATAGTTTCTGCGTCAAATAACATATCAGGTTCTGTAGTATAGTCGAATTCAAATGTTAAAAACGAAAACATCTTCTGATTTCTGATCTATCGTCATCGCATCCACTGACCAAAAAAATCTTCCAGAACGACCTGCGGTGAGTCTAGCTAAACTTCGAAATATGAACAAGGAAACTCAAGACTTATAACATCAGCATCACTGATCCTGGAGTTCTCTTGATTCGTACTTCTGATGAAACGTTGCATCAAGTATTACCAGCAGTGGGGACAAGAAGACCCGCGACATTAAAATATTTGCAAGAGCGATAGCATGAGTTTTCATTTTTTGGGGTTGACAATAATTGATACTACAAGTATCTTGAGAAAGGAAGCCTTCGAAGTCTTCAAACATTTCTGACAGTGATTTGGCATTGGTCTACATTTGATGTATTTGCAAATACACTTGAATGCCACTTGAATGCCTCCATCTCCAGGTCTGCCAACTGACGATCCATTTTTTCATCTTTTTTTCAGGAATTTGGCACTGCAGGGGCGGTGACATCTGGCCTTAACCGCAACCAGATCATTTCCTAGACGTATTTTTTCCAAGTATCTCTGCACCAGTCAGCTGCAGGTGAAAGGGAATTTTCTAACTCGAGTGCTGACACATACTGACACATTATGACTTCAGAGGCTTCTTGTCTTCTCTGGTTAGAAATTCCTGTGATGCGTCTTCCCCACTGATCACACATCTCTTCTTATAATCGAAAGTCAGGATCCTCTCTCTACGTCATCTTTCGCAACTGAAGCAAGATCTTCTTCATATCCTCGTTTTTTCACCTTAGTTGGAGCAGCATCATGTGATGGTTTGTCAAAAATTGAACACTCCGGGTCACTCATCTTTGTAGATGTTAACACGCCAGACAATGATTATCAAAACAGAAACCCGAACTTGAAAAAAGAACCTACTCAAAATTGATGTGGGTTAGTTTGTTTTGAAGATTTGTGGTCTTTGAAAGCCACAAATGCCGAATTTGAATATTCAGATACAGATATCGCTCGACCCAGAATTTAGTCCTTTATAATATTGAATGGAATGACACATCGTTTTCCAGCTACAAGAAAAAAAAAACTACATAGATAATGTGCAAAAATGTTGCTAATTTTAAGCTAGGTATCAAAAGTTCTGCTTAGCTTCTGGGATGGTGCAAACTTGAATTACACACATTTGGGACCAAATGAAGGTATATTGTCATGATGTTCATGTTGCTGCTAAAAAATATCAATTAAATCAGTTTTCAGTTATCTTGCCGAATAAAAATGCGATTAGCAACGTCGCGTCGGAAGATTCAGCAAAATTGATGAATACTAGAATTTGTTTTCAATAACACGAAGCAGGAAACAGTTAATACAGAACCACAATTTTTAAATGCCATTGTCAATATTTTTTTTGGGAAAGGATTCTTTGAAGATTTTGGCTTACTCTATTCTTTTCTTCACTGAGTTTCACACCTTTCTTCTCGTGAAACGCTCCGGAAAGGTTCATGACGTACTTGCAATGTTTGCATGTGCAGCTTAAACTTGAAATTATGTTTAATTTCACCATCTCTCATTCTCCGGTTATAAAGTAAAGAACTATTACCTCTTTTTGGCTCTTGTTAGTTGTGTTTCTATCCACTGTATCGTGAAATAAACGCAGCCTTCACTCTGGTAAATAATTCAAATTCTTTTTCAAATCTCCACCACTTGATGAAACTTGTTCATGTATATTTTCAAAGAATGTGAGAGTTTCAGGATGACTTCCAACGACTATTCATCATCCATAACTTCATTTTAGCAAATTCTATCATCCTTCTTCTTGGAAGCTGTCCATACAACTTTGGTAGGTATTGGGGTTCTTTTCCTGCTATGACCAAGCAGTTATTCTTATATTTCAGCCAACTAGGTATACATATTATCAACGCTTTGATGGCTTTTCATAGGATCATTTTGGCGCATGAAGTTCAATAAGTCGTGTCTCATCTCGGACATGTGTTGAAAATCAAGTTCAGCTTCATTCATTGACTACTTAGTTGATGAGTTCTCGGAACTGTTTACAAAGGACGATACCGGGACATCAGGACATCTCATTTTGTAGTGAAAAACAACAGAGTCGGGGTCAGGTGATGACCCAGTTGACGTGATCGAGTCCGCGTTCAGACATTGTGGAATGTCGTGTTTGTAGCGGCCAGACCTACTTGGTTGTTTGCAGAAATGCAGAATTACGTACAAATCTTGTGGTTCCGCACGTGGTTCCACCAATTGAATATCTATTGATGATTCTATGTAGGTAACTATTCTTGTTATCTTGTTAGATACAAATCGTTTTAATAATTGATTTTTTTGATGCATTGCAAATATGGCAAATGATCTATCTGTGTGGTTAATATATAGGGCTCGGTTATTGGTAATTCGAAACATTTCTTTTGGAGATGTGATAACGAGTAGATTGTTCATTCCAAACATAGGACCATAGTGTTGGGGCATTTACTATGTAGTTGAAAGGTTAGAAAAAATACGTTTAGCAAATCTCGGATCTACATTTCTTACTAAAACAGAGAAATTTGAATATTTCAAAAACCACGATCTATAGCATAATGCATATTGGAGCTAAATTTACTCCTTACCTCCTCCCCAATGAATCGAATCACCAATAACCCTATAGGTACATATGCCACACTTCTACGATTGATTATCATGAATATTATGAACATTTTTGCTATAGTACCCATATCGTTTTTTCACGACATCAAATAAATGATTATAATAGAGAATACTCTTTTTTCATGATGAAAAAACTTACTCTCATCAAATTTCACCTTCTTATTGAAGTCAGACTCGTGCAATCATTTTTCTCAGGCTATAATTCGTGACATCACCTTCGATCGATAATTGGGAATTATTCAGGCCACCATTCATGATCGCTGAAAACAATACCGCATGCTCATGGTTATCTCTTTCCTCTTTCAAGCTTCCTCGTTCGTGTGAAAGGTAAACTCACTCTTTTCACACTGTCTCGCGATACTGTAGGTTTGTTTCCGCAGAAATTATTTATCAACAGAAGCATTCTGTCTTCGTCACCTCTCATCATTGACCATCAATATCTGCCTCAACTGACCTACGAGTATGTTTAAAATTCACGCGGCATGTTTGTGCTTCATTCAAATTCATGTGGTATGACATGAAAAAATGGAATTTCTCTTCTGAAAACATCCAGTTCCGCTTGATTTTATTATTCAACCTGCAAGTCTGTTCGTAATGAGAGAAGACATTGTGACGTGGTTCATAAAAACGGTTTTCTCTTCGATTAATGTAAAATAACTTTCCCATATAACCACAACGAAGTGCGAGGTTGGATTATTGCATATCGATATTTCGGTACGCTTTGGAAATATCAGGTGAAACTAAATAGATAGGATGCAGGATACAGCTTCAATTCGTTTGCATAATTTTTTTTATCAACACGGACTTTCTTCACTTCTTTTTCCCAGCGATTCGCTCTTACTTTTAATACATGAGTCTTGCATCAACAAAAATAAATGTTTCCTATTTACGTGATTATTGAATATTTCACACATTATTTATCATACATACTTTGGAAATTTTGATTGGGTGTTTTAATTACAGTAAGGTCATTTGAAAAGGAAGCAGAGGTAATTTCGGATGCCCCAAGGCATTCAAGAAAAAACCCTCGGACCCGTCAATTTTTTATTTAAGGGGGAACCATTTTTTGGCATCTTCGCCCTATGGAGGACAAAGCCCTAGCGGGGTAGACAAGGGCCCTCAAAATGTTTAATGGAATGAGATAAATTCATGTAGATTATGACCCCAGAGTTTTACACCGCCACTATCTACCTAGCCCTCACAGGGGCTAAATAAGTTACAAAAATATGGGATATTATATTTTTTATGTAAAAAAACAAAATCAATTGATCAAGTGAATGCTGAAAAAGTTGACTTCCGACTTCCATAATATGATACAGATTTTGTTTTCTCGTACATTTTGAAGCATTTGTGGGGTGATTTGACGGCATCCATTAACTATTCGTTGTTGCAAAATATTCCAAAGATATTGGCTTGGTCGCATAATTTTCAGTTTTCAAATGACCCAATAAGAGAAAATCTGCGTTTAAATCTGGGGGAGCCACTCAATAGCTCCTCTCCTTCCAATCAGCTTCCAATCCATTTTCCTGGAAACGTTTGGTCCAAATATTGACGAACCGATGCAGCATATTGTGGTGGCGCAACAACTTTCAGAGGGTTTTTTCGTGAATGTCTTGGAGAAGCAAAAACTAGCTCCGTTTCGTTTTCAAATGGCCACACAGTATAGATGATGAATGAGCACTCCGCTCAATTATTTCTCTATTCAAGCTTCAACATAATAAGCATACCTCTGCTTAATATGTATATTGATCTTTCTTTTCTACTAGTAATCCCATGCATTAATCAGTACTGGAAGTTTTCCTTTTCTATCTTGAAAAAAAATATGGTATCTTATTCGAGAAAAAAATTGTGTGAGGTGGGAAGTTTACCTGCCTGAACTTATTTTGCACTCTATGAATAATCACATTTTCTCAAATTTTATTTTACACGAAGATTTGTCAAATATAAAAAAAATACAGGCGACTTGCCTAAACTACATGGACATACAGGATGTCCTGAATGGGATGTATCCATTACTATGGCTACTTCCGAAACAGTAACTGCTACGAGGTCAGTTGAATGAGAAAAAAAATGACGTTTTTGATGTTGCAAAATTAAACACTACATATTTCCCAAACTATTAATTTCCGAGATAGAGTTCAAAAATATTGAATGCTAGTTTGAAAATTGTGGTGAATTCTAAGCCTTCGCAAATTATAGGCTTCATTGAAAGCAAACATTCTGCATATGAAATGACAACTTTTAGATCTTATGACATTGACAATATTATAAAATTTCTCAACAAAAAATTTTATAAATTCTTTCCGTTCTACAATATGATGTCTCCAAATTAGTAGGTGTACACAATTTGAAGACTCATAATGAGAATCCGACAGGCATATGTATCGAATGAAGGTTTCAAAAATGATCATAAAAAATCCACATTATTTCTATAGGTACAGCTGGTTCGAAAAAAAACTGGTATCTTCGATCAATTCAATATTTTCGCTTTAGTTTCTGTAGTCATGATATGTGAGCAGCCATTTGAGAAAAATTCAAAAGTATCAACCTGATAAAAATATGACGTCATATTTTTTTGTTTTGTCAAAACAAATATTACACTGCTCAATTTTATAAAACATTCCTTTGAGTAATACCAGTTTTTCTTGTTTTGAAAACTGTATTAAGTAGGTACCTTAATACAGTTTTCAAATTTTTTATGTACTTTGTATTCGAAAGTCGAGAGCATAAGAACAAAATAATCCATCATTAAATTTACCCTTCATTATACAAACCACGTTCAAGGTCTTTTTAAATGATTCTTCGAATGACTGTTTCTTCTTGGCTGACATCATGTATGAAATATAAAAATACATACATGTATTTTAAAAACACCAAGAATGCAAGGATTAATAATTACATTTCGTTATTGCTAGTAAAGTGCTTACGTAATCCCACAGAACATCTCTTGTAATTGTAATGATATGTTAATTACATTGTAGTTTCATTGAATAGGCCGTAGAATTTTTCATACTTTCTCTCATAGACAAACCTATTATAGTATGGATACGTGAAAAATTGGTTTGTTTAAACGGGGGTTTCAAGTTATGGCCATAATTGATCAATTTCTATAAATATTTTATTCTCATTATTCATTTAATCCACTAACCACACACTCGTAGGTATTAATGTTAAATAAAAATGATCGCAGACTAAATGGCGGTTTTGTCGAAGTGAAGTCATGCAGAAAAACGGAAATACATCCATTGAATTCAACTCAAAACAGACTTTCATCACCTACTCCCATGGGTTTTTGTATTTGTTGCAATGGTAATAGCTGATAATTTATTTATTTTGTGGGATAGTCGATGTGGTATAGTGATTTATTGATTTCTAAAAAACCAAAACCATATTACATACCTATCCGAATTGCTTTGCGACCAAATGTAATTGTTTTTTTAGACATGATATCATGCAATGTATGATTAAGTGTACCTAATACACCAATAAGCCCACAACCCACATTAAAATTTGTTGAAAGGAATGGTATTTGAAATAGTAATAAGCTATATGCGAAATATCGGCACAATCTTAATTTTCGCTTATGTCAAAACTAAAAATAAATTTCCTCCAAAAACTACTTTATACAGGATGTCCCAAAAAAAAATCCTCACCATTTAGAAAGGTAGACTCTACCTACGAACAAAAATAAGACAAAAATCACTTATGTCAAAATTTCGAAAAGTGCCTCCTCATGAAATTATGGCCATTTACCTATTTCTTGGAGTCAGTGAAGATGATGTTATTGCTCGCATTTATGGAGCTTCAGCAAAAATTGATAACGAAACAATAAGCCGTGTATAGAAAACAAATAAAATTGTTTTCCGTTTGCACGCATGCATTGAACAAAATGAACATTTTCCTTTGAAAATTTAGATCTTTTTTGTTTTATTATGTGTTTAGTTAATAAATGCGTTTCATTTCAATATTTGATTTGATTTTCGAAAATTGCTTCATTACATCATTCAGGTTGGCTATAATTTCATAAGGAGCCATTTTTGGAAATTTTGACATAAGTGATTTTAATGTTATTTTTGGTCGTAGAGTCTACCACCGGTGGGGATTTTTTTTCTCGGCACCATGTATACAGGGTGATAATGCAAACACTGTATAAATAAACTCTTTCTTCACTGTCTTCTCCTCCGTTTGAAATTTTCTTTTGATATGTCCAAATGTTTATTTCTCACGTCCATAATTCAAGACGGTTTTGATTTAAATTTTTTCGAATCACACCTGAGGCTTTGTCTAACTGTTCTGCAAATTGTAAGTTCATATTCAATTAATTACACATATCTATCGTTTAGATGTCTTTCCAAAGAATGATCGGAGACTCAGCAACATTTTGAGTTTACAGGGATTGTCAGAGAGAATGTTGAACATGAGATAAATGCCCTAAATCACGGTGTAAATCGCACATTTTTATGTTTTCAGTGATTTGTTAAACAATAATTGATATGTCAGTGTAAACATGGTTGGAAATTTCGAATTTGTCGATATTTCTGTAAAAAAGTTTACTTAATTTTTTGCTATTTTTATGATTTTTCTAAACCGTCAATTACTCAGTGTTTTTTGTGTTAGTCTGGGTTAGTCTCTGATCCAAAAAACACTGCGATTTTTCTCTAAAGTTGATGGAAGAGTTCCTCTTAATTTATGATTTCTGTAGATGTGATAGTTTGAGGCTTTTCAACAAAACGCAAGTGAAGATACAGACTTTTGCCCGTTTTGATACTTTGATTAATCAAAATATCGTTTATACATTTTTAATTCTATCATGATAACGTAGATCTCCCGTCTCCATCATCTCAAAAACCTAACATATTCATGATTGGTGGGATCAAATTATATTAATTCACTGCTGCGTTTAATGTATAATCCGTCACTATCACCTTAGCTCTAATTATACTTTCTTACTTAAATATACCGTTCAGCGGTTCAGTAATGTCAAGTCATGATTAATCTCTGGTAGGCGAAACCTACCTACTTATAAATAAGAATTGCATTTTTTAGAAGTTTTTAAATTTAAATACCAGCACGCACAGTTTTGTTCCGAATTTCTAGATCAACGGGTCACTGCCAAGGTCGAAATAACCGAATTAAAAAAAATGAATAACTTTTACCATGCAACTGAACAATCAACCTGTCGGATGGCGTTGGTATCGATAATCAGATCAGATGGGCTGGGTTTTCAAAGAGAGCTTTCTCCAGAGAGATCTTAAATAAATATAAGATAACCATAAGTTTCCGTTTTTCTTTAGTGTTGCACTATTTACAGTGATGACGGACTTATAAAGCGCCATTGTTCAATTGAATAAAGATTAATTGATCAATGATACGCAATAAAGAAAGGTGTGACTTTTCATGTAATTAACAGGATTCAGCACTTAATTTTGAAGATACGGTCAATACGGATATACATGACACCAAACGGATTTTGGACTCTCACGCTGGTTTACACTTTCTCTTGGGTCATCCCCGTTTGAACTTTTTGAATGTCGGAAGCATTAATTTAGCTGCAAAAATGTGTCTTCTAATTGAATTATCCGGTAAAGAAGTGGAATTCCAACTTGGATGACAACTTAGGATGAATAATGAAATCATATTATTTACTTACTTATACATTTACAATAATTATTGTTTCTGAATCTTGTTTGTTTCATTGTCAGTTTTCTATGTTCTATATATTTTTTCGAAAGCTGTGTCAGCTTGGCTAGTACAGTACTATTTACTATTGTACATTTCATGTCTTTTTAATTTCTCATCCAAATATTTCCGATCTATCAGAATCCATTAGGTAGGTCATATTCCTTTAAAGGTATTTGGGGTAGGTAGTCTTCGTCGTTGACCTTTGTCACATGGGCACAACAAACTTTTTCATTATCATTCACAATCATTTTGTATCATGTCGTCGTGACTCTTTTGACTGGGGTATATAGTCAAAGGGCATCAGAATCTGGCTTTATATGTCATAACTTATTGCTCAAGTTCTTGAGTAAAATGAACAAAACAATGAACAGAGAAATGGATAGAACTATTAAAATTAAATTTGTACTTTTTTTCTAGTTGTGTTGAACACTTGAGAATTAAATAAAACGTTGAACTGAGCTCTCGGAATACTATCATTCGTGAGAATCCTTTCACTATCAAACGTGCAGATCAATAGTCCGTGTTGAAAATACATCCAATCAAAAACCACAGACAGGAATCTTTACTGATTCATCTTTTCAGACTGTCGAGGAAAATTCATTGTTTCCATAACGTAAAAGTTACCGATATTAACCCAGTTACAGTCAAGATTTCTTGATCTTCCTCTCTTCCATCTATCGATTCGCATGCATTTATAGGCTCTGAGGCTCATCATACGTTTCTTCATTTCACTCTTTAATTCAACTACAAATTTGGTTCTCACACACTTCCCACATCATATACAATTACCCAACCTAGATTGTGTTGTTATGTAACACAGACTCAATTGTACATGATTTTATTTACAATAACGAATCCACACAAGTTAATTATTACTATGTCAATTTTCTTGTCGGTTAGTTTTGGACAATACCGAAGACCTGGTTTGATGTGTATGTAGTCTAGTTAATTTCACGAGCTGAACGCTGATGTTGAAATTGATGACATTAGAAATTCATGTACAGGGTGGCCGCTCCGTTTTGTCCTACCCCCTTATGCTTGTACCGAGGTTTGTACAAAACATTTGAAAATATGGCTGTTGGTCAAAGTCAATGAGAGCAATTCATCTAAATATTATATGGTAACACTTCCGGAAATACCGGAAATGGGTGTCAACTCTCTCATTTTGAATTCATCCTGTATATTAGTACATTTTTGGATACCTAAGTATAGCCCTGGTATAGCCGTTCTCGACATATCTTGAATTTGATGTCAAAAATGACGTGTTCTTTCAAGCCCTACAATGATTAAAAAAAAATTCTTTTATGATTTGATCACGATATTGTATTCAATAAATGAAATGAACCAAAAATTACATTTTTCGAGAAAAAGTCATAAATTGAGATTTCTACATCGTCTCCAAAAAGTTAAAATAACCATTTTTTTTAGGAGAAAGGAGCGCATATTCAAAAGTCTTTGGCAAAATTTGACTTAACATTTTAGTAGTCTCAAATCTTTCACACCAATCATAAATAACGTGAATGGCATTTACCGGAATACTAACTTCCCAGTGGAAGACGGCCCTTTTTCTTCCTTCGGGTTGCCTCCACACAACGAAAACTGATGACAATAAAGAACAGTCCGACCAAAAGACCGAATTTTCAGTACGTCGCAGAAAAAATAACCATTGGACGTGCTGGGTATAGTGTTTCTCTTTTGATGTAATCATTAGATACCCCATCGTCGGACATACTGTATATGGAGGAAGGACAAAACTGAGCGGCCACCCTATATGTATACATGTCCTTTCGTTCATGATTCGATAAGATGAAATATTTTTGTGTTTGTTAATGGGGACTTGAGAGAGAAATCAGAGGCTGTGATATGTCCAAAGCGCGTGTTTGTCACATACATACTGAATCAAGATTTGGGGCATTTACAGACGCGTTAGACCAAAAGCATATTCAAACGAACTTTTCCAAAGCTCTGTCGGCGTTGTTTAGCACAGGGGAAAAGCCACGGGAGGGGGGGGTTTTGGGGGTCAGAACCGCCCCCTTGATCAAAAAGTGTCATTGAAAAACACATTTAAATTCAAATGATAAAATAATAGCAGTCTTACAATCTCTTGAAAATTCATTAAAAAGGAAAATTCCTCAAAATGACTGCGGCGCTCATGCAGTCTCGATCCGTGCTTGTGGCCCACCTGTCCGAACCCAAAACCCTTATAAATTTCCTGGCTACGCCACTGGTTTAGCAGAATAAAGTTGTATACACCATTATACGCATGTGACAAAAATACAGTCTATAAACACTTTACTGTGTGGAATCCATAGCGGAAAAAGCAAAAAATGATTTTTTTCTATGACTATTCAATTATAGATGTATTATACATCCACTTTCTATTGGTTAATGTAACTCGTCACTTATACCAGTGACTTTTTTCTCACTACTCCACTGTTTTGTAGCCAATCAGGACCCGTATTCCGTGTACTGTGAAATTCCATAGCAACACGTCGCTCTGCTTATTTTCTGTTTTATCTCTGATTCTGTGCACTTCTGTCAACACACACAAATCACAAATCGCGGAGAGAGAACGTCTGGAAGAACTGCTCGAGATGGAGGGTCTCGAGGAAGAAGCCGAAAGAGCATTACATAATCATAATGAATTGGAGATCGTGAACAAACAGTGAGAATAAGATACATTTTGATTAGGATAATACAATTTGATCAATTTACAGGATAATCCAGACCGCCTGCAGCAGGCGCGACTCTCTGCCGTCCCACCCGCCCTACCGGCCGTAATGCCCCCGCTTGTGATTAATAAATAGATATCATATCTCCAAGAATCATTGTTGTTTGATTTGTTTTGGTTGACGTTAGTGTTCACTTCGAAATTTTGATCAAATCATATGTATGTGTTAAAATTTTGGCATTGGGATTGATTGGGGATTGGGGCAGAGATTTTCTAGTTCTCTGATTGGGGTCTCAAATCAGGATTTCATTTGGCACCTGTATCCCTGTTGTTTTGGAGATATGATGACTGTCACAGTCACTTTGATTTTAGGTGTGTTTGTAGTAGAAATACACACTTAGGGCTAACTAAAGCCAAATTATTGATGTAAAGTGCATGATGTATTAGTACAGTACCAGTAACCAGTACACATGTGTCTATTCTTGTCAGCTTATAAGAGTGCTGTTGAAGAAGAAGACTAAGATATTGGAAAAGTAATGTATTAGGAAATATTTACTAATAATAAGTAATAACAAAATTATGTTTTACTCGTACTTAACAGAGTACTGTTGGATAGTTCCTCAATATTTAAGCTTTAACCATATTGATATGACGATTTACAATAACATTATTTTTTCATAAATTTTGACCTTTATTTCTGAACGCTCGGTATAAGATAGAGAAGCAACACTTATCGAGGGAACAGTTCGCGTCATTCCTACAAAAATAACAAAAAGTTTTTGCAAAATCTTTGCTGGAATTTATACAGCGTGGTTAGAAAAATTGATTTTTTTGCAAATTTGACCCTACTTCTTGAACATCCCGTAAAACATTTTATTTCAAAAATATCGTTAAAGGGGTTTTTGGGTATGCCAAATTCAGAAATGCTACCTATCCGTTTTCAATTTAAAAAAATGCCTAATAACTTTTCGCGTTTTTGAGGCCCTTCTATCAATCATAGTAGGCCATGGAAACATATGTCAATTTTTTTTTTATGAAAAGGTAGAGCTTTTTGAGTACTATAAGCTAAAAAGAAGTTTTGTCAAATCGGTCTATTTTTAGTTAAATAGCGAACTTTCGCCAATCAAAATGAAACACTGTGGAGTTGATTTATTATCAAGGAGGATAAGCAACGTATAATATAGAGATTACAAAAGTATTTTCTAAAATAGAAGGATTATCAAAAGAAGTATGTTCGAACAATAATATTGTTGATTGAAGAAGAACAAATGTTCCAATTAAATCGAAATTGAGTTTGAATGACAAAAATTAGAAGATTATATCCGATACTTATGTTGTGGAAGCAATGTTCATCAAAATCATAAAACTTATAATCACTTATTAGTAGGTTATAACGAAAGATTGCTTGATTGCTAATTACCGATTGTTAGAAGGTATGTTTGAGAAATAATTCCTCGATAAAATATAATTGAACATTTGGTGAAACGATGTTGCACCACGTTACCTCATCTGGTACTAATGCATTAAATCTCTCGCATTTCGAGCTTCATATCAAGTTGTACATTGTAATAATTATAATTTATTTTGATGTGTTGAAATAAACAATTGTTCTTTCGAGGTATTTCAACAATATAAATGTGTTAAGACATCGAAAATAAATACATGTTTTATCTTCATTTGGGCAAATGTATAAAAATGCTTCTTGGTAATTATAAGCACACACTTAAACCATTAACACATTTCAACATTGCCGATTACTTTCATGTACAGAATAACGAAAAAAAAGCTCATCAAGGAAAAAACAAATCATTATCTTGAAAAAAAAGTAATTCTTGATGGAAAACAATAGTGCATTTACATCAGTATTTGTTACGCACATCTTAATTGTTTACTTAACTCGCGCATGTAACTATTTAATTTAATTTGTTTAATTTGCATTCCGCATTTTCAGTTTAATTTAACGCACATCATTAGACCTCATATATTTTATCCTCTACCTACAGTAGTACCGCTGACTTGTGGAGGTACCCACATTTTGAAGAGAGTATTTGTTACGTTGTGAAATTTCACAAAAACACATATAATAACGGTTGTTCATAGCTCATATAGAATAGTGGGTTTGTGGAATACAGATGGAATAATCTGTTTCTTATGTTGCTATTATTGTTTTTCATTTTTATAGGTCTTATCAAGATTGTGTGTGGATATTTGAAAAAGATGACATATGTTTACTGGGGAAAAGTCGATGGATTATGACATGATAATCTTAGATATTCTCTGTAGTTTTGTGGCGCATCCATAATTTACCAGATTTTTTTGGGTATGAAAAAAAGTCTATAAGTAAACAATAAAACCTAACAATATCCAACGTTTCGGAAGCGAATCTGCTTCAGTGGAACAAATAACTCAAATTCAAAAAATATAGTTCGTTTTTTTTGTGGTTTCGCAGTAAAATTGGCTTTTTTGTGTTTATATCACAAAATGTCACTTTTACAGGAAATATAGAAGATCCGGTATATAAACACTAGTTTAATGACTGTTTTTTGATAGGGTGTGGCGAAATAATGATAATCTTAGATTCATGAAAATCATATTATCTTGATCTTTTGATAATAAAACAACATATCAAAGCGATATATTATAATTAATTTTTTCATCACAATTTAATGACAGAATACAGTTATATGAATCCAGTTTATTCCTCACTTAAATGCACATTAAAGTCAATGTTTATCGCTTGTAAAGATCTTTAAAATTTCTGCGTGATTCGAAATAATATGAGAATATGTTTTTTTCGCTGAGTAAAGCAAATATACAAACGTGGTATATTTCAATTTTTATTGGCTCATCAAAAAAAGGAAAGTGTTTATTTTTAACCAAAATATTGAAAATATCAACAAAGCGTGATTAACAATATTTTATTTATACAGTATGTCTCACCAAACTGGAGCCGTATAAAAATTTTTTTATAAGGGGAAAAAGTAATTCTTCATAAGAAGTTCTGCATGTTCTGAAATCCAAAATAGAATCAGACAGACAACAATTTTTTTCATACGAGGCTTGTCAAAAAGTATGAACTTCGCTCAAGAGTAAAGTACTTTTATTTTTGACAATATCGAAAATTGTTATTGAAAAAAGTTGATCAGAACTAAAAAGCATGTTTAAATTGTTTAAATATGATATTGCATCGATTAATTTTCAAAATATTATTTGTATGCATTTTCTTATTGACAATAACAAATATGCATAATAGTATATGCATTCATCTCGTGTTTAAAATCGCCAAACTTTCAGCCAACATTGAGGAACGAAAAGGTTATCGCGTTTTTAATAATCACAAGAGCGAAATCTTCATTCATAATTTAAAATGAAAAAGAAATAGTGAGAATTTCAAAATGGTTGCATATTTAGAAGTGGTTTTTAGTTCTGATCAACTTTTCTCCATAACAATTTTCGATATTGTCAAAAATGAAGGTAGGTAACTACTTTACTCTTGGGCGGAATTCATATTTTATGATAAACCTTGTATACAACTTAAAAAATTGGATATCTGATGATTGTATTTTTGACATGCAGAATTTTTTATGAAGAATAACTTTTTTTCTTATCATTAATATTGAAAAAGTTCTTCATATACTTCCAACTTAGTGAGATAAGCATACTGTATATTAAAATACTCCTACTTTTTCTTCTTTGGTTAATATTTGATCTTCAATATTCAATGGAAACGTGAGGAATGGAACTGATTGCCTACAATTTGTCCGGAACGTCTCCAAATGAAAGTTTTTCTGTTTGGTTGTGTTTGATTAATCAAATTGATTGTGGTAGAGGCTATTTTCATGCGAAACCTACTTAAAAATCTACACTATTTGGTTGAGTCTTATTATAGGGTGATTCATTTAGACCTTTTGTTTTCAATTGTTAATAGAATAGAATAGAATAGATTTTATTTAAGGATAAACCATTTCAAAATACAAAATATAAAAAATCTTACTGATCTATATACACACATATACAATATACATACATTATAAAATATAAATACACATCCATACATCATTTACAAAACTTTTTTCCTAATTTGGGACCTAAAAAGGCTTGACTTAGTATCAAAAAAATCTACCTTTTTGGCAACGGAATTACCTAGTTTACAACGTCTTTGAGTTGGTTGATTTTGACAATAATTTGTTCTGTGATATTCAATGTAGAACAGTTCGGTATGTCTTAATGTAACTTGAGGTACTGATAAAGCAATTTATTGCAAAGTATTTGGACAGTCAATGATCCCATTTATAATTATAATCTTGTATAAAAATATTAAATCCAGAAACTCTCTTCTTGTTGCAAGCTTTGGTAAGTTCAGCAACTGGCGGATTTCATCAAAGTTTATATCTTCAGTTGGAATATTCAGTTTGTAAGCGGAGAAACGTGAACATTTTTTTTGAACTTTTTCAACTTGTCGGATATATGTGTATCGTAGAATGGTGACCAGATGTTTGAAGCATATTCCAACACAGATCTGATAAGTAAGCAATAGATATTTTTAAAGTTATGAACGTCACTGAATTCTGAAGACTGCGTTTCACAAAGCCCAACAATTTAAGAGATTTATTTGTAATGTATTCGAGATGCTCTTTGAAAGATAGTGAGGTGTCCAAAAATACTCCTAGATCCTTTATTTTTTCAACACTTTCCAAATCGATACCGTCCATGCGATAGTTGAAGAACCGCGGATTTGGTATTCTGTAAAATCTCATGACCTTGCACTTACTCGCATTCAAGTATGTATATCGTTTTTTAAACAGTACTCGAAGAACCTGTTTAAATCAGAATACAATCATCTATGCTTCTTATCGTTCTAAAAATTTTGAGATCATCACAGATCACAGAAAAGTAAAACTTCACTTTGTTTAAAGCAATTGAGAATATCATTCAGGAAGCAGTTGAAAAAAACTGATGAAGTTGGACACCTGATGAGACATCTATGGGTTCTGATAGATTATTCTGAATGTTGACAATTTGCTTCCGAATTGACAAAAAGCTTTCATTGCATGAAAGTAGCGTGCCATAGATACCCAGAGCCGAGAGCTTTTGGAGCAGGATGTTTATATTTACTTTATCAAAAGCCTTGGAAAAGTCAGTGTAGATGACGTCAACGTGACACCTTTCCTCCAAACTTTCTAATATATGATTTGAAAGAACTGTACGGTTCGTTACAGTGGACCTACCGCTAATAAACCCATGTTGCTGATCGGTGATTGTATTTTTCAGAGCTGGACTTATTTTCGAATTGACAATTGACTCGAAAATCTTCGCGAAAATATTTACGTGACAAATAGGCCTATAATTTTCAGCATTCGATCTATTTCCACACTTGAAGATTGGTTTTACAAACGACTGCTTCCATTGATCTGGAAACGTACCTGTTGAAAGTGAAAGTGAAAAGATCTTTTGCAGTATGTGTGAAATAATGAATCTGCAATTGTAGATGTTAATAGAATACATAAAATGGAATTGGATGGCGGAATCTTTATCTTGACCTTAAAGAACAATCATTGACATATAATTTTTGACAATAATTTTACTTATATGATGGTCGAGGTCGAGACTACGCCGAAGGTCTAGAAAGGTCCAATTTTGAATCACTCTTTTCAGCATTGTGACCGGTATTTGCCCAATACGCTAGTGATGTTGGCTTCGATGTCCTGAACCAAAACTAGCTTGGACTTTTCTGTTAGGGGTTATGTGATGTCAAAAGTCTTCCTCTCCGTCCGTCCACCTACTACACCTACTGAAAGAGTGATCCAAAAATTGACCTTCCGAAAAAACCACTTGGAGCATAGACACGGCCAGCATTTAATCGAATCGTTTCCAAAAACTGAATGCCAAAGATTGTTCTTCCAGGTCATGATGAAGATTCCGCATCCAATTCCATTTTATGTGTTTTATTAACAATTTAAAACAAAAGGTCTGAATGAATCACCCTTTATAAAATGGTTGAATGGAATGAAGTCTACGCACCCGACGGGTAATAGAGAATAAGGAAGACACGCAAAATTAGACAGATCTGCAACCAGAAGTTCTAACTCAAATAAGAAATCTTTCCAGACAAATGATATTTCCTGTCCTATAAGCAGTTTATAATTTTACGTGACGGCTTTAGCAAACTGAAAAGCTTTGGAGATTTGTGGCGTACGCGCTCAAGCTCAAAACATATTCCAAAGTAGTTTAATGTTGATATCAACTTCCAGAGATCAATGCAGTTAGTTTGGGATGACGAAAAGCATATAAGGCTTTGATCAGCCATCAAAAAGGCGATGAAGAAAGACACAGGGATAATTTCTACCGTTCATAGAACCAATACTTCATCAATCACTACAACATATTTCTTCAGTAAATTAATTCAAATTACCAAAGCAATATTTTCATAAGATTTTGCGTCCATGATTATATGGTTGTTGCTTATTTTTGATAACGCTCTACGCTCTCTCATTAACATCCATATCATCTTGACAAGGAAAAAAAATGATTTGAATAAATTAAAATTGCAAATGATGCTTCATGATGAAGCATGTAGTTAACATGCACATTTTATTTAGTAAATCATCAGAATGATTTTCCTAACCTACCGTAACAAGGCGCCATAAATTTCCGATTACTCGATTACTTCATCTATCACATGGTTTGATTGCAAAAACATCGCTTCTTCTATGACCTCGAATCACATGCTTTTTCCCTTGTTACTCAATGCAATATTAATTTTTCGTGAGAGTCTCTTGATTCATTCATCGTATGAGGTGTTCATTTTAACATGTTGACTATTGTTGACTCTCTAAACTGAATGTGTTTCACTCATGTTATTAATAATTGTTTGATGAGATGATGTAACTAAGATGCACACAATAAAAATAAAGATAAATAATCTCCTGTGGTGTAATATTGTATTCTTTTCACGTTATAATTCTCTTCGTTTGCAATAGAAGAATTCTACGATTTATTTTACTTGTAGTTATATATTAAGTTCTTGATCAATACACACTAAAATCAAAGAACTTATTATAGTTCATGATTCTAAAATAAACGCAGTACCTCTCGATTTTGGACCAGGTGGATAGCTAGGAATGAGCAAGAATGATACTTGTTCTATATTTAATGAACCACTAAAATTTTGAGGGCTATTTTTCCAGTGATAACCATCTGTCGGCACAGGCTTTATCGGGTGCCTAGAGTGCCCAGAGATTAGTATAAATTGGAGATGATGTTATTTCCAAAGTAGACACTCGATGCTCCATCTGCAGAAATGCAGATGGCATGGAAGACTTATACCAGGACCCAACTAAGGTGGTCTCATTCTGGTTACAGACCATGCTCCCACAAAGAACACCTGAGCGTAATGGGGATTGCAGATGAAGCATCCTGCAGAGGATGTTGAGAAGAGGATGAAACAACCCTTCAAATAATATGTTACCGTGAGGCGTAAAACGCCAGAAAAGAAACACTCCTGGGAGAGTGAACTCCGACAAGTCTCTCTTGTCGGAGTTCACTCTCAGAGCTTTTTAGAAGCGACGGAGTTGGAACTGTAGATGAACAACAAACTAAGGGTACATGCGTAATAAAACCGCAGTGCAAGCCTTGAGGGTGAGTTTTAGAGGGTATACATTGGCAAGATGGGAGTCTCACACTTTCCAGGGTCCCATGAGGAACTGAGTATTCGTAATAATTGAATTTTTCCACCAAAGCAGTAGAAAAAATATCTGTCATCTGTAATTGTATAATGCGATGTACCATCGCTGCAGGTAGCATTTTCGAACTAATGAATGATAATCCGTGACGAGGAGGACCACTTGATGTAGGATATAAGTATTCCAATTGAAGAAGTCGTTCTTCCTTGTTCTTCTAGAGAACTAGTTTCTTGTCAAACATGATGACAAAACAAGTAATTATGACCCAAGCCTCTTTATTTCTTATATATTCATACAGGGTGGCGCATTAGTGTGTGGAAGTCCATTTTCTCTCTTATCAAAGGAGATAGGAAAATGTTTTCAAGACATAACTTATAGGGTTCCGGCAGTGTCACAATTTAAAAATATTACTGAGTATACAGAGTGTTCTACGAAACCGTGGCATCAAACCAAATCTCCATGTGGTTTAGAAGTAATTATTGAAAAACTTTTGACACTGTATATCGAATAAAACGAAATCCGCGGAAAATTTTCGTTAAGGAAAAATCTTGTACTTTTTTGATAACGAGTCTACAGTTTCAAGTAGTAACGTACACCTTGTATATTTTTGGGCTCTGAATCTGTTTTAGTGATGCTGTGTGACAAATTTCAATATTATAGTGTGGGCGGTTTCGAAAATATTGAGGAAAACGTCTTCAGGGTGCCGATCCATCGATGTAAAAAATTGCGATTTCCTCGGAAACTACTAGCCTTATCGATATGATCTAGGAGTACCATTTCTACGTGAAAAAACTTTCAAATATCAAATTCTAAAATAGCCTCTCCACAGTATGCTACGCCTCTGATCAAAATTTTTGTAATCTGAGTTCAAATCTCAAATTATGCGATGAAGCAGGTTTCATGATCTTTGTATCTACGATTTCGGAAAATACTGATGAAAAGCCGTCTTATACGTAGCTTATACAGTGTGTGGCAGATAAGATGAATACATCTATAATAGAATAAGTAAAGATTTCATGTATACAAAATTGCAATATCTTCATTTAAAAAATTTCTTATAAATGTACAACATTTTAAAGTCCTCAAGGTAATTTAAAAAAAAAACGTTTTTTTTTAATACATTATGTTATAATAATAGTATTTATTTTCGGTTATGTTGAGTACCTACATTGAATTCTGGATAACAATGTTTTATTTATGTATGAATTCATAAGTCCTATATTAAACTTGACATAATCAAGCATTTCAAAAACAGTGAATATTTTTCTGAAATAACTATTAAAAAATGTCAGTAAGTTAAATTCTAGAATTTAAAAACCATAGTTGATCATTTATTATCATGAATCTTTTCTCAAAGGAGTCGAGTGATCATGGAATAAAAAAAAATAATTGGCAATACTTGATTTCTTTCTTTTGTTACTTCCTGTGATACTTTTTTCCCGCAGATAAAGTTTTCATTCTGTAGGCCAAAATCTCATAGACAACATAGAATAAAAATTATGAGAAATTAAAAAAACTTTTGGATCAATTAATATTATTCAAAAATTCCTTTTCCGCATCACAAAAGCCCAAATATTGAACAGAAAAAACTACTTACCAGGCGACAAGTAATAATCCTCAATACACAGTTAATAATACAGATAATAAATAATGAATCGTTCCAGTACTCAACAGGACTTACCTCAATATAACTGTTCAAACACTGTCGGTGAACCACCAGAAAAAACTGCGGACCCGCGCTTCTGCCTTCTGTTTATAGCCGGCCTACATCCCCACAATCCGAGTTGGCCTAGATCGATTTACACCTGTGTGTCTGCTGAGGATCGTCGATGGACGCCCCCCATTTCTTCGACTCTTCATCTTCACTATCACGCCTGGTTATCTATTGTCATCAGATCTGGGCTGAAGATTGGCTACGATTCAGATTGGACATTTTTCAGGAATTTCTTATACTAAATAGACGAAAGATTATAATGCTGGATAAGCTGAAGAGACTGAATCGAAAGTGAAAGTGTCTTTAATCAAAGTTTTGTGGTGCTACGATATGGTCCGGGTTTATTCAGAATAAGGGTTTGACATAATTGAAAATGAACATTTATTATTAATAGAAGGTATAGTCAAAGATCATAAAAATATTGCTAAAAAGGGACAAAAATGGACTTATTAAAGGTGCTGCCAGCTGCCATAATATGCATGCATTAATACTACCTATTTCTATCTCTCCGCTTATCTGTATTACTTTTATTAGAAAAAGATTAGGAGAAAAAATATTGAGACCCGGAAGATATTATATATATAGATATATTATATACCACTCCTTTTTAGCCAGATGTGAATCATTTCCTAGTTCCACACGTGAATTGTCATCTAGAAAGTTATCCTTATCAAATTCTGAATTCTTATTCTTTTCTGAAGCCCTTATTGTTAAAATGGAAACTTCAGCATTTTAACGTTTTATCAAAAAACCGGTATAGTGTAGTCTTGGAATAATAGATAGAACGTTCTGAGTTGCTAAGTAATCATCACACTATTTTTTGAAAGTTTTTTTTTTCTCTCTTACATACAATTCACGGGTCCGGGATCTGTTGAAGAAATACATACATAATGGAAAGCGGTATGATCCTTAACCCAAGGAATCTCTGTCCAGATAAGCTACCTTTTTGAAAGTAAGTGATAAGTGATGCTTCTTTGCATTCTTCAAAATCCTACCTGTTCGTACTTGACATAAAAAAAATTCAAAGTTCAATGTTCAACACGAACAGTACCAAATGCATTAAATAAGTACATCAAGGCTGATGCACCGGTCGTTCTCTTCAGTTCAAACTATTGGTATTTAATCAAAATTGGCATGTTCTCTGCAACTCCATATCCATGAAAGCAATTATTTTTCTATGTTCTAAGCATGAAAGTAACTGCAAAGAAGCAGTGAGTCGTCAGTGTTCCATAATTTCTGATTTGGTTGTCCTTCTTGATGAGATGTAAAGAGCAAGTTCTCTTTGTCCATTTCAATCATTGAGGTCCACTTAAAATAAATTGATGTTTCTCTGGATACATCCTTTAATGGATGTCTAGTCGTGTTATTTATTCCGGATGTTGCTTCTTCAATTGTGTCACAGAAGGTTCAATTTTTTGATAAACGGGGCATCCTGTTGTCTGAGTATATCAGAGTACGCGATATTTTGCAAAATATCCAAGAAACAAATAGGTACAGTTCTGTGGAACTTGATTCACTTGCTTTAATGTTTGGTCAAACTTGTATTCAAACTAATTTATTTACAAATGCCATTTATGTAGGTACACACACTAATTTATATTCACGCTATTTATATTTCGTTTTTTCGATAACTACTTCGTGAAATCTATAATTCAATAATTCCCTTATAATAATCGGCTCCGATTCCCGACAGTTGTCGAAGCTTCTAGTACGTCCGCGTCGACTGTTGGGACCGCTGGACGAACACATTGTAGAATAATTGTAGGCCACAATAGTTATTTTCTCATCTGCAAAATCTGGCGGTGTTTTCCATGTCCAAACAAAATATTGTTTCTGTCCTCTCAATATAAGGATTCGATAAGTAATAAATTTAGTGTAGAATCATTAGTTTATGATGTCCATCTCTTTGTTGATTTGGGGATTTCCATAATTATTGTGGACTTGATAGTCCCTGATGATCTTAGGATAAAAGAATAGGAAAAAAAATTTCTTCGATCCGAGTATCTAGACCACTAACAACTGAACAAATGATTGAAATTATGGAGCTGATTGTAGAACCTTTCAAAAAGTGTCCTACACGATTATAACAAATATTTTTACAAACTATCAAGAACTGCAGTACTCAACTTGCTGGTTGATTCTGAGGTTTATCTTTGTAGATCCTTCATGTAATACCAGCTCCTTATCTTTATTCAGAAAACTTCTTTATACAATCCAAATCACTATTCGTATTCTTCTGGTTGATCCATTAGAGCCTTCTGTGTTGTGTCTAAGTCTCTGAGTTGGCCTGGAATGACTAATGAATGCTTGAGAGTGTATAGCTAGGTGACCGGCACAATTGCAGTCGTTGTGCTGATTTTTCATGACTACATTTGTTCAGTAACAACTTGTCCTGAGTCATTTATTCTTATTACTTGTTTGTCATTGAAATCAGCGTGTTATTTTTTTTGTGTTCAGAAGTGTGAATAACATGCTCAATATTGCATTGTCATGAATGCAACGTTGTTTATCAACCAACAAATGAATCATTAGGATGTCACAATAACTGTATGTGGGAATTTGGGATATAACGGTAGAATATTGGAAGCAAGCTGCAAAATTTGCATACGTACTAGGAGATTTTCGCAAAAGTTGATATCGCGGTTATGCATCCCAATCGCCAGCCCCCACATTTAGAATTTGACACCATTCTCGAAAAAATGTAGAAATGTTGGTTGCTACAAATCAACAAGAATGATAGCAGAGGCTTGAAACTCGGCAGTTTTGATCAGGGTCGAAGGGCCTTTTTAGGTATCACACGAAGGGGGTCGTTTCCATTTGATTTTTTCATTCAAAATGGCACCCAGCTGTCATTTTGATATTTTCAGCTGTCACTACTATGTCAAAAAATGCAGGACGTCCTCACATATAGTTCGTTCACATATATCAAACAGTTCAAAAGTTAGAGGGGGGGAAATTTTTTGAGCCGCACTGTATACCAGCCCCAGCCCAGCTCAATCATCTTTTTCCATGTACCAAACCAGACCTCCACTGATAAAAAGAGGTGCATCTTCTTACCAAATTTCAGGATCATACAATATGATTTATTTGAATGTCTTCGAGAATCTGAGGATGGATACCATATGATTTCATTTTCAGAATGTCGTCATTAGCGAAGGAAGTTTGAACTTTTTTTTCTAGGTTTCAGTAGATTTAAATCAACCCCAATGCATTAAGAAGTTCACGTGACAGTTTAAGACGAAGATAAAAGACCAACTTTGATCATTTAGTCTTGAACAAAACTTAATGTTTTCTAGATTTAGTTTGTGTGTCTATTTACTACACTAGGTTGTTCCTCTCAGTGCATGGTTTTCTACAGGACCTAGACAGAGTGAGTAATTTTTATTGTCAATCCACACCCAAACTGAATGAAAATCGTATGATTAGCAAACATGTTAATATGTTAATTTGTATTACTGATGGTCTGTACTTTTTCGGAATAGAAAGTGAAACGGACGGGCGTGCTAAATGCGGATAAACAATTTATAACGAAATTTAAAAAACAGTTTCGATTGATCACGATATCAATAAAGATTTTACACAATTTAGACCGTATACCTTTTTCATTACATGCTCTGTTTTAATAGTTGTACTTCCCATAACTCATGAAAAAACACCAACCTACATTTAAAACTGACTGTTTGGCTCCACTTTCATTGTCGTCCACAGCTATTTCGAGTGAACAAACAGATGAAGTAAAACTTATCAAAAAGTGGTCTGTATTTACCAAGGTGTACCAGAAAAATATCGTAGGCGTTTCACTTAAGCATATTTGAATATTTAATTTTATGCAATCAGGTACGCGATATTGACAATGAAAATCAATCATTTTCGGGTATGCTGGCGAAATTTTAGTGTGAGCATTTCTTTCATTGTTTAATAGCCGGTTAACAACCTTTACGGATTATATTTGTACTGGATAATTTCACATCAGGGAGTGCTACAGTGAGTCACGTTAAAAAGCGGATATTGTTCTCAATAATTATTATTGATAAGTAGGTACATACAAGTGGTATGATTTCCACATTATTCATGATTTTTGTCACATGTGATTTAAGATCAAAGAACGACAGCGGTGCAATCAGGAAAAACGAACTATAAAATCATGACTGAATCTGAACGCTAAATGATACTTGGCGTTGATACAAGGGAAGCATCACCACATTCTTGAGTGGATAATCATTATTTTCTAGTACTTATTACAGTAGACCTGATGATGAGTTCTAGGGTCCTCTTCCTCTATCTTTCAACAACTATGCTGAAACGAACACCGAAAGCAGAATCACTCAAGATAATCTACAGAAATAAGTGAACGTTTCCATGTCTCCGATGAAACTATATGTTCCTTTTTTTTAACCGTAATTTTCTAGGAATAAGCTTGGATATAATAATAGATCAATTCTATAATATTATTGTCCGTTTCCAAAAATCGATAATTTTCTAAATTTTGTTATAGAAAGGAGATGAAGAGAGTCAAATTTCCCTACAGATATTTCAAAATAGTGTTCTCAATATTTCAAATGAAGAAATAATCATCATGTTAAGGAAGAACTTTTATTCAAAATCATTTTTTTTGATAAAGGCAACGGTTTTCAAATGAAATTTCAAAAAATTCCATATTTTTTACGAATGTTACCCATGGAACCTTGTAATCCATAAAAGATAACTGTAATTTCGCTATTATTTTTCTGTTTGGAGTTTGTCTATAAACTTGGAGAAAAGTCAAAATAGCTTCTTTTGAAGAACATTCTTGTCGAGATTTTCTCAAAACTCGTTTGAATGTATCAACAAAACGTTCGACTAAACCATTTGACTGTAGATGATACGCTGGTGTACGCATGTGTTGTATGCCAAATGTTCCCTGAATTCTGCACTGATAAAAACTGAAGCATTATCAGAAACAATAGTTTCCGGGTTTCCCATTCTTGAGAATAACTTCTCAAGTTTTTTTATTGTTGTAGAAGTATTTGGGTTCTTCGCCTTGAAAACTTCTGGCCATTTTGAATAAGCATCTTCCACAATTAAATACGAGTATCTATCAAGGGGACCTGCAAAATCCATGTGAAGTCTCTTCCATGGTCTCTCTGGTATTGGCCATGAAGCAAGTTTTGTTTTGACGGGAGACTTGGATGCTTGTAAACAGCTGTCACAATTTTAAACAAACTCTTCTATCTGTTTGTCTAGTAGTGGCCAATAGATATGAGTTGTGGCAAGCGTCTTCATACGCTCTATACCTGGTTCCATTGTGGGTAAATCTCTTCTATTGGAAAACTGTTGCATTTCTGAATCTGAGTCATGAAGTTTTGATGTCCAACCATTTTGAATGAACTCTAATACTTTCTTAAGCCAACAGTCCTTTCTTGTTTGTAATGCTATCATATTATGGTTGAGTGGAATGAGATCAATTGTTTGAGCTACAATTTGTCTAATGCAATCTTCATCGTGAATCGCGGCTATGACAAATGCTCCATCTGGTTTCTTATTTCTATCCATCAGACGAGATAAAACATCAGCATATCCAAATGATGAAGATGAAATGTACTGGATATCAAAATCATAATTTAGTAGAGTCAGAGCCCAGCGTTGAATGCTATTCGCCGTGTACACAGGAATTCCTTTCTTGAAGCCAAAAATTGATAACAGTGGCTATACTTTTCTTCTGCAGGAGTAAAAGATCTTGACGCATGGACCCATCTGGAAATCTGTGAAGAATGCTCCTATACCAAAATTGGAAGCATCTGCTGCTACAATAATTGTATTGGTAGATCTGGTCTGTAATGAGTGAGCAACCGATCTGAGGTGAGAACTGATTTGATTTCTTCAAAAGCTTATTTTTTGCATTCCAAATTCCACTTCCATTTTGCGTCTTTTTCTTAAGTGATTGTCTAGTGGACCTCGCAAGTTCGTCAGGTTTTTGACAAATTTCTCATAATAGTTGACTGCACCCAAGAAGGATCGAAGAGTACTTAGATCTTTTAGTGGTGGCATTTCAAGCACGGCTCCGATTCTGTCTTGGTCAGGTCTGATGCCCTCTTTGTCTAAAATACGTCCAAGATATTTGATATACAGGGTGTAACAGAGTAAGTGTTACAACGTGAAACTGTAGATTCGTTATCAAAAAAGAAAAAGATTTTTCCTCAACGAAAATTTTCCGCGGGCTTTCGTTTGCGATATACAGGGTGTCAAAGTTATGAAAAAAAAAAGATTTTTCTTCAACTACTTCTAGACCACTTGGAATATTTTTATCAGATTTGGTACAGTGTCAAAACTCACTAGTAAGGATTATTTTATTGAAAAATCGATAAAAAAAATTAACCAGTGGCGTAGTTATAATACACCCTGTATATCGAAATCGAAAGTCCGCGGAAAATTTTTTCTAAGGAAAAATATTTTTCTTTTTTGATAAACAATCTACAGTCTCACGTTGTAACACTTACTCTGTTACACCCTGTACTGTTTGGCAAACTTGCATTTCTCCAATCTCAATCTGAAACCATGATCCTGTATGCGCTTCAGAGTTATGCAGAGATTTTGATTATGTTCTTTGATAGTACGGCCAAATATAATGATGTCATCAAGATACGGGGCTACCATATCTAAACCAGCCAGCATAGTATCCATTATCTGTTGAAAAGCACCAGGAGCTGTTTTCACACCAAAGGAGAGACGATCACATTTGTAAAGTCCTTTATGTGTATCAATAGTCAACAGGTTCTTCGATTCGTCTTCAACTGCAACTTGAAGATAAGCTTCAGGTCGAGAGTACTATATAAATATCACATCATTTGGAAATTTTGCGAATATCTCTTCTGGTAATGGTAACGAGTAACAATGCGATTCTAAAGCAACATCAAGGCCTGTGGAGCAATCAGCACAGATTAGGATGTTTCCGTTTGGTTTTTTAACCACGACGATTGGTGCGGCCCAGTCCGAAAATTTCACGATCAAGTTCTTCCTCAACTAGTGTTTTAATATTGTACGCTACTGGTCTCTTGGGATGAAAAACTGGCTTGGCATTTGGTTTTGTATGCAATTACACTTTTGATTTTGTGAAATGTCCCAAACCTTCCTTAAATACATCTGGGAAATGTTGTTGTACGTACTTGGATGTGATAGTGTCTGGAACTGTGTTTTCGGTCACCTGATTGCAGATCGTGCTGATTGGTATTTCCCATAGACCCAGGTCTTCTATCCAATCGATTCCAAGTATGTTTAGATTCCGTATTGATGTCACATAGCATATTCTGTCGGTTTTCGGCATCGGGATGCTGAAGTTTTTTGAATTTAGAGAAACTTGGCATATCGTTTCTCCTAAAAGACCATATATACACTACTAACCATTCTGTTCAGTGAAAAAAATACAAAATATTTATTTTTTAACGTTTTTCTGTACTTTGTTTTCAATGACACCTATTATCATGAAATGGAAAAAAGCTGATATTTGGATGTTTGCTGGAACCATTGTATGTAACATCTCAAGAACGATACCCTAAAAGCGTTCCTGGAGCATTCTTTTTTAGGCGGGGACATTCGGAACATTTGGGGACTTTCAAAGAATGTTCACGGAACAAAGTGTGTTATAAGGGTAGGCTCCGCTACTCAACCACAAAAATAGAATAGAGTTCTATCTACTTGACTCCACTATGCCAGTGGACACGAACGTTGTCATGTGACCACTCGACTTGATTACTGGCTGCGTCTGAACCGGGCTTAAGAGGATAGGGTAAGCGACAAAAGATCTTCAAAATAAGCTACCACAATTTTTTTTTAGTGAAGTTTTAGTGATAATCCTGTATGGCTCGAGACTCGAGAATATGAAAACACGATAACAATTGTTTTCATTTTCTATCAATTCAGATGATCCTGTCGCTAATATTTCTTTAATCAGAGTAATTTTTGCTTGAGAAAATAACAATGATGACAACTGGAAAATGAAAAAAAAACCATACCAGGTTCTAAAACACGAATAATATTGGGTTTGAGAAACCAAAACTATCATTTTAAACGGGAAAATACCAACCGGAAAACATTACTAAAATCTATTTTCTTTTTCCCATCAAAGCCTTATGCCAGAATTAACATACAGGGTTCGCCAAGGTGAGTGGCCTATTAGAATGGAGGTAGCCCCTTTCTAGTAGAAAGGGGTGCAGATGACATCACGTGACTACAAACTACAATTGGATCACTTTCGCCATCTTACCGCGATCGTTCTGTCAAAGTGTTTGTTCACATTTGTAGAACGGTTTTTCTGAGTTTTAGCTATGTTGTGAGGATTATTTTGTGATTTTTGTGTGTAGTTACATTTCTCAATTATGGTTTCATGTGCCCTGAGAAGTGGTGCGAGTAGAGACGCTATCGATAAGAACAAATCGACCAGGATCGCATTTCATAGGTTAGTATAGCACAATGCAGAACCGGGATTTGAAATTTGTGTCGAATTTACTGAAATATTTATATGGTTGAGATTTATAATGTTTAATCACATTATATTGTGAATTCCAATATTTTTTGCAGTTTACTCAGTCATGGCTATGGTCAACTTGTGTCTGACAATCATAATATGTACCTATTTACTAATGGAAAGCATTGTTGCGAAGTACACGATACACGACTGATTTATTTTTTTTAAATAAATCTAGTAATCTTAAAGCTAATAGTATAAGACATGAAAGTAATAAAACTATACTATTCAAAGGACAATTAAAAAATCTCATACACTTCGGTGAAGTACATCATACATCAAATCTGCCTAAAATTTAGAATCCAAAAATGTAATAATATACAGGGTGACGCATTAGTGTGTGGAAGTCCATTTTCTCCCTTATCAAAAGAGATAGGAAAATTTTCTGAAGACAAAACTTATAGGATTCCAGCAGAGTCACAATTTAAAAATATAACCGTGTATACAGACTGTTCAAGAAAATCGTTGCATCAAAAAATACACTTTTTTTAAATAGCAACCCCAACTTTTGATTCGAGATTTGGATTCAGCCTAATATTCTACGTATATATGCGTATTTTTCAATTTAGGAGTCAAAGTAATTGATTCTTGAAAGAAGAATCGCTATAATTTATATAGAGCGAATTTAGAGACGAATAAGAAACTCAATTTTTTCAAATGGAACACCCTGTGTGCTGTTATCTAGTTTTGTTAAGCACTCAAAACACTGCAACTTTGCCATCAGAACACATGAAAGAAAAGTTGTCATAGTCGACACAACTTCCACGCAAGAGTTGGTTGGTTCCGAAAGTTGTTTTGTTTGTGCAGAGGATTCCTTAAATAATTATTGCAAATCTGTAGCGATTTCTATAGTTTTTTTTTTAAACTCTGGTCAATCAGACCTTGAGCTTCAGCCAACACTCGATGACTTCCGTTATCTTCAATAATCAAAAATACGTACTCATTTTCAGGTAGGGAGAAAATTCGATAGTCGAATCTATGATGGTTTGTTCTTGATAGGTAGGTACTTTCCGAAAAAAAAATACGCATGAGAGTTCACTTTTTAGCACACATTTCTGACTCTTCAAATCTTAATGATGGGAGAATCAAAACGAAAATTCTAGAGTTGTACCCGAGAAAAACCAAAGTTGTGTTTTTCTCGGGTTGTACCTCATCCGCATAAACTGCCACATTGAAACTATCGTTGAATTCTGATATTTCCATAAAGCTTAATAAATACGACTTCTGGTAATCAATAAAGAAAGCCAAACTGTCCGATCTGTGACAGGCTAAATTAAATTGGGATTAGCAAATTAGACGGAAACCTTAAATGAAAATAATAGTAATAGGCGCGCCACTTATTAGTTACAGCAGAATGTTTTTGATAGAAATCTTCGATAATAAATCATTTCTAATGATGTATGCAAGACTAATTTTGTTAGTTCTCAATGATGACTTGATTTGGATTATTCAATTAATTTCCTACTTTACTGAAACAGAGTCGTCAATACATTCTTCACATTTATCACTACTGAACTCATTGCGATTTTTCAAAACGTATTACGAAGAGATCATGATCAACAAATTGCCATGGGCTATTATTCTCGGAATTTTTCCGCAGTAGGAGCATTTCCCAAAACTTATTTGGGTCAGCTAAAAATTGATAGTAGAAATGTAACTTATCCTACTTACTTATGATTCATATTTCATTTTGATGCATGCTGAATGATAACTACTCGAATCAAAACATAGAGATGTCAGACAGACTCATGTGAGATCCAGAATCAGATCAGAATTACTGCAAATCTTACATAACCATTATGGTAGCTTCATATAATAGAACCCTTAGATTATATCTTAGATAGAACCTGATACACGTCATTGATGCCACTTCAGAAAAACCGGTATGGGATCATTGTGGTTCAAATTTGTTCTCCCCTCATCAATTAAGTTGATAGCCTGGACAGTGATGCCTCTTCAAAGATTTCTCAATAATTCATCACTGACTCCGCAGTATAAAAGAAACTACGCCAAAATGTTACGTTAATCTTATTTCACTCTATGCAAATTCAAAATTGGTGGTGGACGACCGCGACCCATCACGGACTGAGGTTGGAAAATACATGCGGTGGGCAATATTGACCTATCACGGCTAATTTGGAATTCTTTAGCCCCTCAAATGGGGCAAATTATTTTTTCACCATGACAAATGTCATTAATCAATGTAATCGGGTTACCATTTTTTGATAATTTCTTAAAGGGCATATGAACGCAATTTGATTTTATCTCCACCTGTTTGATATATGTAGATAAATGTTTGAAGTGAACCACAAAACTGAAAATTGAAAGACCTAAAGAATTCATCTTAGGTCTAAGGTCTGGATATCCAAAACTCCGACTCCTTAGAAGATTATTCAACTCTCACATTCAACTAAGAGTAATATCATTTTATAATAAGACTATATAAAATGGTAATATTAAGAGATACATATTGTATACGATACCAACGATGAGTCGGATCATAATAATAATCAGTGAAGGTAACCACAATGTGGAATATGGCATCTGAGTGTGATAAATGTTAATATTTCATATTTAATTGAAGGCTAATCTTTTTATTGGATTCTAGAAGGAGTATCTTGAATCATCGTCAACTACGGCAAATGATCAATATAAAATCATAACCTTTAGAAAAAATAGATGATCGATAATTCGAATGGATGAAAGACCACAATAGATACTAGAGCATAAGTAGCAAGATTGAATGATACTTTGGAATGTGTGCATTGTCTATAGCAAGACTATACAACAAAGTTTTTAGCATAAGCTAAGAGGCTTTTCGCTGCCATCAGTAAACCTACAATTCGAACTTCATCATGAGCAGCTTTATCTACGAACAGATTCTGATCATTGGATGGTATGGCCCAAGTTATCCGTGTACTGCCACTCTGCACGCATGACCCTTTTTTCAATTTGTTTTTTCTTTTTCTCAATTATGATTCACTTTAGTGGTCATCTTGGTCACATTTTATAGTGGATACCCTTTTCTTGAAGTTTCAAGTAGTTTCTCTTCTTTTATGAATATGAAATGTGTACAAGATTGGAAAAAATCTAGCCTTCTGATTTTTCAGGTTGAGTCAAACTTGCATCCCAAACAGTAGGTATAACTTTGATGGAGTGTTGTATTGTTGTTCATATCAGTTCTTAATACATTAGAGTCGACCCAATAATCATAAAATATCTTGCTTTGATATTCACTCGCACGACAAAGGTCAATTAATTTTGTAACTATCAAAAAAACCACTCATTATCCATTTGTTAATACTAATCTTGCCTATTGACCTTTATAGTCTCCGGATTATTCCCGAAAGAATTGCAATTGCCAATAATCCACGACTTCAAGGTGGTAACATTGACCATTAACCGTGCAGTCTTCTGCTGAAGAGCAGCGCATCACGTGTTTTCATTACCTTTCACTGACATTGCTCCTATCGAAAAGTTGAAGACCTCAGCATCAATTTAATAGATAATTATGATGGTACACACAGCGTGTAACATTGATGCTGTTAGAAATAGATCGTCTTGCCTATATATAGCGATACGTGAATACCTTTGATAGGTAGATGGCATCCGGTGAAATAATAATAATTGGTTGTATTGAAAAGATAGAGGTAGCTATCCAGCTATATATATTATTTCGCTGCTAATCATGATGTTGTCCTTTGGTAGGTACAAACGTCATTCGTCCCAGAAAAAAGGCCGGTCAACCCAGATTTTTAGATGTTGTAGATCCAGAGATATTGCATTTCTGATCATAGGAAATAATTTCAGTTGTTTTGGTTCAAAACAGAACCAAAAAATGTTTCTTGATTTCCTCGATGTGTTTCATAGATTACTTAGCCACATCCATACCTCAACGCGACGTTTAAACAAATGTGAAGTGCACACATATCACTTGTGGTGATTCGAGTTAAAATTCAAACCATTATATTATTATTCTTTTGTACTTATCTACTGCAATCTACATTTTATTGGTAGTTTTCATCCAATAGTCAGTCTGAAATGCCGTAATAGCGACGAAACTCTACAGCTTTAAAATTTGAACATTCTTTCTGTCTTAACATAATGTAGATAAAGCCTGTTAATGGAAGTTGAAAGATAAGGAGGTAAAGGATACCTTATAGATCGATTTTCAATGTTATTTATTCTCTATACAAAGTATTCGCAACATTTAAACGCCACATCAAATTATAAACGTAAAGCGCACATTTCAACATTTAGTACCGTTATTTTCCACAATTTTTTTTTCAGTTCCGTCGCTACTAAGAAGCTTTGAAGGCGTACCTGTGGAAGTGATTTTACCTGCACAGGTGAAGTGAATATTACGGGCCCAGTTGTTGCTTGACAGCTATTTTGGATACTTGTCCCACGTCTGTTTATACTCTCCCAGGTGTGTTATTCTTATGCCGTTGAACGCTTCACAGTAACATATTGTGTGAAGAGGTGTTACTCCTCTTCCCCACATATCTTCTGCGTAATGGGTCATCTGGCATCCCGATCACGTTGAGGTGTTTTTTTTTCAAGGGAGCATGTCCTGTTATGAGACCAGATGCTGTCCTCAGTAGGGTCCTGGTGTAAGTCTTCCATGCCTCTGCAGATGTTGCATCAAGAAAGCCCCTGAACTGCTCTGATTTATTCCAGTTGAAAAGATTTGTCCTGTACGATTCTCCACTGATCCCTCACCTGGGATCTGCTCCTAAAAGCGCGGTCTCGATATTTCCAGTAGCCAATTGTGGTTTCCACCTAGCAGCTTTTCCACTTTTTTCTCCTTTTACCAGGATAAGATTTATTTTGTTCTGAGCTTCGGTTGAAGCTATTACATCTCTCATGCAGACACTCCAGTACTGCCTTTGAGTTGAATTCATAAGCCACTATGATTGCCTGGATGGCCTCTGTTTTGTGGGTATTGATTAAGAGTGTCTTCCTCGTAGGATTGCTTTCCCTCATATTCACAACACCGATCTGTACGGCAATGATGTCGGCTTAAAGGTCGGTGATCCTTTGCCCAGGTTAGGAGCTTCTTGCTTTCTCTGTCCTGTTCTGGTCCCTCTTTCGTTGTTGTCTGGTCCATAGGGGTTTGCTGGACGAGCTCTACCTCTATACTCTTCTCGGACTGCTTTCCGGTGATCTTCCTGATCTTTACGCAGTCAAGGTTGTAGTACAGAGTCTTTTTTTATCCTACTTTGCAGAAACATATCATTGTCCTGTATGACCTCGGTTGTATACCCGCGAGGACCTTTATCAGTTTGGGAAGTTTGCTTGCTTCCATAATTTGGACTTCACATGGAGTTATTTCCCTCACTTTTTTGGGTGGTCCGTGAGGCCCCTTTCCGTAGGTTTTGGATGTGCTTGTCAGCTCTTTCCGCTCTTTCTTGGCTTGTCGTCTAGCTTTCCGCTTCTGTGCCCCAGAAGCTCTCTTTTTCAAGCATCCTTCCGGTTCCCCGGCGGTGGTGTCATTCGTTGTTTCGTTCGTGTTGGTGTTTTTGATTGGTTGGTATCTATAGTTGGTCAGTTGAAAGGCAATAAAGGCCCTCCTGATCGCAGGGCTCCCTTGCCGCTAAGTGATGCTAATAACGTTGGGTTGCACCAGGTTTGGCAGCTAGTGGCTGGGCTTCCTCCAGCCTTGCATTTCCTGAGCGCGCGCCATACTTGTAGAATTGGGAGAAGTTAGAGTGTTCTCACCATTTTGGCCGGATTTTTACGTCAAGTCCCCATGCCCCTCATGGTACATACCTCGTGGCAGTCCGGGGAGGATCCTGTCGGGATCGTTGAACCATGAGCGGTTTACGGTGTACGACCTGGTCCGCGATGGATCCTTCATTCTGCACAAGTGGGTTTTATTCCACCGGCCTCCTTTATAGCTGCCAAAGGCCAGACCTGTTTCCATGCAAGTCTGGTCTTTCCCTATCCACCACCTGGGGACGCGACCGAAGGTGGCCCTATCTTGGGTTTGACCCCAGTACTGACTACTGGGTTAGGTCAACCCACGTGCACATTATATCGACGCGTTCAAGGCAAAACAACATACAGTACCGGAAAAAACTGGAGAAGCGGCCCAAAATTTGATAAAACTCTGATCCTGCATCAAATTGATGTGCCACTATACACTTCCTAGAGCAGATTTACACTTTTATTGTTTTCTCTGTGGAATTCGTGGGGTAATCCCAATAGTGAAAACTATACGTCATCTGTAACCAGTAGTCACACACGTTTTTCTATACACGGAATAGTTGGCTGGTCTCTAATTATCAACAATCTCTGTCCAATTTAATATCATTATCCATTGTATAGAAAAATGTTTATATCTCTATAACCGTCAGAGATAACTCCCTCAACCCTTATATATTTGAAATCAGGGAAGAATTCTCTATCGAACTAAGGGATAATGTATAGGGTGTCCCATTCAAAAAAAAATAGGAAGCTTCATTTTTTTTGACTTCTGATGCTCAATTGATTTTTCTGATAACAAATTCTGATAATTCAGAAAAACTACTACAACTTTGACCGTTTGAACCATTCTCTAGGGTTAATATTAACGGAGATAGCTATTGGCCAAAATATACGTGAAGACCCTGTACATTCTAACCGTCTCAAGCGATTCTTATAAAATGTTCAGTTTTGTTTTATTTTTTAAGCAACAAAGCGCAACACTGAGCAGCTAGTATGAAATCATTTGATTTTCCTTTTTTCTTAACTCACATTGATTTTTATTTTTTATCTCGAAAACGACGCATAGAAGAAGAAAAACTCAAATTTTTTTTTGCTCAAAATTGAACGCAAAATCAAAACATACTTCTTACTTGGTGAAAACTAAAAGTTGTACCACTTTTTTCTTCAATGAACGAAATATGAGTCGCTCCACATATCACTCAGTCGCTCTAGGTCCTAGGTCCAGTCCTGGAAAAGCTAAACCCAAATGAATTTCTCGAGCGGATATACTAGATAGTTGAAGTGCTTTCATTCACGTAGACGTAAACGTGGTGTTTGACATCTGGGCAAGCGCACTTCGTTTTTTCTCATGTTTGCGTTTACGGACATACGTAAACTTGCGTGTCTTCACGTATTGCACGTTATCCCTTATACGTAATCCGATGTTTGCCGATCGAGTCTCCAATCTTGGATAATCTGCCAACGAATCGATTTGGACATTACACGTCATATTTTTATTTTGCCTCAAAATTCAATAACCAAATTGTCACAAACATCACTTTTTTTCTACTTCTACAGGTCGAAAAACTATATGTAAACACAACAAATTAGGTTAAGTCAACTCGCTACGTTTCACGTGTACGTCAAATGCCACACTTCAACTAGCTTTTGGATCATTACGTAGACGTGAACTTTATGCGTTTACGTATTACGTTAACTTCTACGTCTTGGCTCAACTTCAACTGTCCACTTCCTGAAAGTTTGAACAAAATCGCTTGAGGCGTTTCGAATCTACAGACAAAAAATTGACATTTTCCTCAACTTCCAACACTCTCTATTTTTTCAACGAGACGTTTGTGGAAACATGTTTATTCATAAATAATAAAGTACCATGGGTACTCTATTCATCATGTCAAAATGGGCAGTTTTTCAGACTCACCTTATAGACAAAGAAAACTAATCAGGCAGGAGTACCCTTTGCTATAACAAATGATCCATCATATCATATTGAAATATCATATCACCTAATATACATAATATTATTTTCTATTCATACAATATACGCTCATAATACAAAGAATGCGCTTAAGGAAGCGGAACCGATACGTGTCCCGAGCGCTTAGCAGAAATGCGGGATGTAGACGCAACTTGAATTCACCCGTTCAATAATGGCTGTTTGCTGTATAGGTTATAGCAGAGCCGTCTAATACTACACATTGAACTCGATACTGGTACGAGTGGTACGTTAGTATCGAGTTCAATGATACTACAATATAGACGGCTCTGGTTATAGTAATGCCGAAATGTCTGAAATGTTGTTAGATCCAATTTTTGTCAGTCTTTGATGTTTCTCTCAAGAAATAAACCAAAAAAAGGAAAATAAAATTCAAACTTTTACGCCCTATATCTCCTTAATCATAAAATTTTGTACTGAGGTAAGATAGTCTAGTCGATTTTTTTTGTCGTGAAGAATCAGTGGTAGAATTTTGTGCAGACCTTTCGGGGACACCCTGTATTATATTATCGCGTACCGTTTGTTGCCCAAGGTTGTCTGATAATATCAATGGACAATTTGTACATTTTTTGGAAATATGAAAAATATAAGGATTAGTAAGTACTGATGCCATTGATGTTTAAAAAATCAACCTACGACCTCTAATAATGTAGTAATCACCGATTAAAGTGCGCCAATCAACATCCAATACGTCACAGAATACACTATCTATCTCCGTCTGACATATTGACTGAGATGACTCTCTCTCTCTCGGGAGGGTAATATGGCCCCACCCCTCTTGCGATCATCAGGCAGTGAAATTCGCATCTTCTTTTTCATTTATGCAGTATATTTTTGGGTATTTCGGAAACATTTTTTCGCTGGTGACTTTCAAATAATGTCTAGAATACGTTTATAAAATTTCAAGTCATTTGAAAATGTATGCAAATTGTCCATTAAACCTTGTTTGTTGCCGGCTTTATCGATGGTGAGTCTCACTATCGTTACTGTCGTACATGTCTAATAAAAGTAATCAAACTCAAACGCCATCCATCACCCAACTGAAATTAATGTAAGGTTAATACTCAATTCCATTTCGAAGTAGAACTGTCAAATTTTCCCTTGTTAAAAAGGAGTCATCGATACCATCTACATTATATTTGTGTTCAAAGTCACGCTTGCGCTGAATTGATTGTAGAAGGTATCTTATGATCCCCATTTGGCAAGCAGAAGTTTGACAGCTTCACTTCGAAATGAAATTGAATGTAAACCTGACATAAAAGTGGAGTAGGAGATTGGAGGTCGGAGAATTGCAGTAGAGTAGACCAATGACCAATGAAAGCATAATGAAAATGAAAGAAAAAGAAAGGTTAGGTTCCCATGTTTTCATTTTGGGATTGGGATAATTTTGAATTTATTTTTTTAAGAACATTCCAAATTAAAACAAACACGTTTATTTTTGTACTAAAAATATGGTGTTCTATTTTGAAAGTAACGCTGTATCTCCGCCTGCCTTGATTTTCATGGGAGAAGATAAACATGAAAGTGAGTACCTATGTATGTACTTACTTACCTACTTACCTCTTGTCTTTTGTTTTTTTATTCCGGATTCCGGAGATCATAATAGGCAAATCATTGCACAATACCTATCTATGCATTTCTTTTCATACTGAGGTTATTTTCTAATCCTAAATATACTTAACATAAATGGTTTAATCCTCGGTTTAATCTTGATCATAATTTACTCTGGGTGTTTCAGTTTTAGTATTTTGTCATGGTTTAATTGGTTTAGTCCCTTGTCCCTTGGCTCGGCTAGGCTCGGCTCATAATCTCTGTACCCGCGGTATAAAATATTCGGAAAACGAGAGTGTTTATGCTATTTTACCTGAGTACCTAAATAGATTAACAGTAATTAACAAATAAGTACCTAACCAATAATAAACAGTATATTTACGAGTATTATCTATATGGGTTCCCTTTCCATTTCAACATACAAAATATAGACCCCACGTTTTGTGGAATTCAATAGTGAAAACAAAATTGAAATTACCTATTGTTTAAAACTTGTATGCTCTATAATTATAATATAGGTCTGTTCGTAGAACAATCACAATTCAGTCAGCGTTTCACCGATTGGTCAATGTCAGTCAGAAATAGTTTGCAAACTGCAAATAATGCTGATTGGCTCTGACTGGTTTGTGATTGTTCTACGAACAGATCTTACGCTAATAACCTGTAATATCGCACTGTCTTCATTGTACAGGGTCCTTCATTAGTGCGTCGGGCAATCCTAGCGTGGTTATTTACAAAAGTAGAAAAAAAAGTTTTATACAAAAGTTGTAGAATGTGACTTTATGCATATTTTAAAAATATTTTCAAACATACAGGGTGCGTCACAAAAGTATGGCACGAAAAAGTATGATTTTTTTAAATGGAACCCCCTGTATATTAATTGATATTTCAATTCTTTCTTCAATTTGGAACAAAAATTGTGCTACAACTAATGTTCCTAAATTCAACCGTTATCGAGATATCGCGTTTTAAAAATGGCATTTTTGCAACTTTGACATGCTATAAAACTCAAACTATTCAAGTTAGAGAAAAATGGATTGCACATTCCTATCTTAACTTTTCAAGAGCTCTTCTGTCATTTGGATAGAAGGTAACGTCAACTGTCAACTTTTTTCGGCACATTTTGACATTTTTTCACAATAATGGATTTAATCTCCTTGAATAGCTTTTGAAAAGTCAAGATAGGAATGTGCAATCCATTTTTCTCTAACTTGAATAGTTTGAGTTTTATAGCATGTCAAAGTTGCAAAAATGCCATTTTTAAAACGCGATATCTCGATAACGGTTGAATTTAGGAACATTAGTTGTAGCACAATTTTTGTTCCAAATTGAATAAAGAATTGAAATATCAATTAATATACAGGGGGTTCCATTTAAAAAAATCATACTTTTTCGTGCCATACTTTTGTGACGCACCCTGTATGTTTGAAAATATTTTTAAAATATGCATAAAGTCACATTCTACAACTTTTGTATAAATTTTTTTTTTCTACTTTTGTAAATAACCACGCTAGGATTGCCCGACGCACTAATGAAGGACCCTGTATAAGTAACTGGTTTCGAATGTTCTTTATAATATAAGTTCTTAAGAATATATTTTCATTTACAGATGAAGACCTCATAAAATGGGGATGGCCAGAGGACGTTTGGTTCCATGTTGACCAGCTTTCATCTGCGCATGTTTATTTGAGACTAAGACCTGTAAGATTTTTTTATTCTACAGCGTGATTCATGATGAAATATTCATACTCACTTGAGACTTTAGGTACGTTTTCAGGGCCCAAAAATAAAGTAAAAGTGTACGGGTGTGTCCAAGATAAGGATGTCTATCATAGGGATCTTGGAAACCAAATCTCCGAAAAGAAACGTTGTACGGAAAATCTCTCAACGCTGTTTTGTAGAGCTCAAAAAGTGGCTATGAGAAAGTGTGTCTTGTTTTTCCATATCTCTTTAAATAACGTCAGAAAAAAATAAAAACGAAACGGCAAATTTCGCTTTTTTAGGCATATCTCCGGAACTACTCAGAATTAGGCTTGAAAATGTGCAACTCTTCTCTAATTTGACCATCTTCGTATCTCTCATGGTTTCCAAGATCCCCATGATCCTACATCTTTATCTTGGACACACTGTATATAAATATAGGTCCGCAAGGCCTTCGTTTTCGAAATACGGGATGTTAAAGTTTTAATCCAATTTTCTAATTTTTTAGATAAAATCTTTGATAATTCAAATATGGGGGTAAAAATATTGGTATCCGGGGGTTTTTTGGAATGACGAATTCGAATATAATCTTAGTATGGCTCTTACTTGTAGGGTGCGCCAACTACATTTTTTTATTTTTTTTGCTAGACTAGGGACTCATCGATGGACTCATATTTATATACACTTGTATTTTGTATGTATATTCTCGGGCCTGAAGTATTGACATTTCGTCATGAATCACCCTGTATATCATACTAGATTTTTTTTGTATAGATGCATATTTTTTATCACAGATGCTATTGTTATGTAAGTTGACGGATATGAAGGAGCATCATAAAATTTTTAAAACAATGTCTTTTATCACAGATATAAATTATTGTATGATGTGCTTTTTGAGACCGTTCGTTGTCTGTAGACTATTAACCAGCCCATTGTTGATCAAACCCTATAGTCTTTTGTTGCCTGATTGATTAGCTTTTAAATGTTGTATCCATTTGTCTAGCCAGGATTAATTTCGGGGTTGAAGCGTTTTTAACAAATTCTTTTCGGAACTTGAATATTTCAATACAACTTATCAAAGTTAGGGAAATCCCTGAATGTGAATGTCATTATTTTCATGAAACGACACATTATTATGGTCAGATTAAACTTGGATCCGCTGAATCAAGTTACTCGCTTGCTAGGTTTGTAATGGATTTGTAGTTGGAACACATTCAAGGCGTGGGCGAAAGGGGGCGTTCATAAAGATCTCAATCACGTTTTACAACAAATTTTTGGTCTTGCGTGTCATAAATAACACTACAAACCACGGACTTCGAAGTAAAAAAAACGTTCAAAATCAAAACACTCAGGTGAACTAAAAAAATACGCGCCCTCATATAATGTGTTATCCGCTCCATTATTTAAGAACATGTGAAAGAATGTCCATGCTTTGATCCCGTGTTTGTTTAATGCAAACACAACATAATTATATCAAGGGTAGACCGTCTAGATGGATCTAGTGTGAAAAGACTATTCCTGCTTTCGAAATTATTGGACAATTTTTCAAATTGAATCTTCATTTTGTAAGTAAACTCTGTACGCCGGATGCACGGAGTAATAGATTACCCGATTGTCACGCCCTCTGTCCTCTGTTCCTATTTTTTCGATTTTGGAAGATAAAAGGTCCGGTCTACAAGCTTACAAGGCCAATGACCTTTATTTACAAACCTTCAGTGGTTTTTCAAACTATTAAACGACTGAACATTTTATAACAAACTTGGTCTCGTTGGAAAAAACATTTATTGCATCATCAAACCCTCCTTACCTGTGATATGTCTAATTCTTAGTGATGCCGCTACAGCGCGATTTTCAATGTAACAGAAAATTTCAACATTCTGAAAAAAATATATGCAATAAGATGACTTCTTTTTATAAAAATGTGGTAGAATGATAATCAAATATAGGCTTGTGCCAACCGCATTCCGATATCTTATTCATAGCCTAAAATAAAGAATACAGAAAATTTAGTTGCCATAACATTTTAAAAAGACGCGATTACACCGGTATTTATTATTCATTAATTTGTTTTTTTTTCAGCATTCATTGATAAAACTTTATAATTTTATAATTATTTTTTAATAATCGAAGTTTCTTAGTTAAAAAAAAGATAAGATATCGAGATACGGTTTTTACTTACATTTCTGTGAAACATTACATTTTCATTACATTTCTGTGAAACAAAAAAGATATTATTTGATTTTATTTTTTAGAAAATGTTGGCATGTTCTGTTAATATGTATATCAAAAAACGCGCCCTAGCGACATCACAAAGAATGAGACATATCACAGGTAAGAGAGAAAAAAACCCTCACACGAAATGTGTCCAGAATTTATGTAAAATTAAAAATTGCAATAATATACAGGGTGCTTCATTGAAAGTGGGTGTATTTACCGTTTTGTAATATCTCATGGAATAAAGAAAGTAGTACCACAACCCGAGAAAAAACAATGTTTGTTTGGTTTTTCTCGGGTACAACTCCAATAGTTATGGATACTGATTAATTTTCTAGCTAAGCTAGAGTCGCCACTCGCGATCATATCAATTTGTGCGGTGTGCGTTGTACCGTCTATAACTGCCTTGTCTCTTTTTTTATTACTCCGTAGGTTCGGTGAACAGGGGGCTTAAGACAGCAAGAGTGGATTTTTATAAAAACCATATTCACTGGCAACCACAATGGTCTTGAATTTTATTTGTCGTGTCGCAGCTTGGATTGCTATTCAACGCTCAGTTGGACGATGTTTTTTTATGCGAATATAAGATATGCCAACTCTCTTCTTCTTTCATCATCATTATTTTGTTTTGTGATATCAAAAAGAAGTGCTAACTCGAGTGTTTATTACGACAATTCAATCAAGACTTTTGCCGAAAAACTTGTTTTCATAAAAAACAAATCAATGAGTCGAATCTTTACCAATAATAATAATAAACAGGCTTTACGTTCTAATGATGGTTCTCAATCATGTACCATCATTAAAAAAAATATATTCTACGATATCTGTAGAAAAATTAAGTGCATTTTTCCTACAGATATCCTTAAATTATTGCCTATCATGAATTGTCATAATGCCTGAGTTACATTCAATTTCATTTCGAAGTGTATTTGTCAAATTTCCGCTTGACAAACGAGAATCATATGCTAGCATACACATTTAGTTTGGGTTAGTTTAGATGTTAGCATTTGTTTCCCGTGTGTCAAGCGGAAATTTGACAGTTCCACTTCTTACTTAAACGAACTTCAATCGTGATTGAATAATGTAAGAATAAGATACTGTTGCATTGATATGTTTCAAATCAGGGTGTTATCTATGGTTCAATAAAATCAACTATCCGATCTCACTGTAAAATTTTATATTCGTTAATTGCTGATTGAATCATAGCAGTGAAACTTTCACTATTATTGGCACGTTTATGATATTCTAATGCCACAAAACCTATGGCGTTATTGTGAAAAAATCAGAAATGCTATCTGGGTATTAATTTGAAGAAAAATCACTGAATAAAAAGATGTTTAAATATCCCCGCAAATAATTATTTTACTGCTATGCCTGCTGTGATCATGTCGCTGCAGCCACCACAACTCTGCTGGCATACCGACGCACGTTTAATATTAATTTATAACATCTTCGCATATCTGCTGCTGAATCTAGGCAATAACATTTGGAATATGAAGTCTTCTCTCTGAAAATTGGAGTGGATTTGTTCGACTTCTACAATTTTCAAAGAAAAGATTTGACATCCTTAAGGTATAGCAGTCACAACATTGTCCATTAGTCCCTTTTATCTCTTTTTTGTGGAAGACCAAACTGCTAGGAAGTTTTTCATGCAGAAACTATATATAATCAAGCAGTATAAAATAGAAGAAATCAAGTAGTCCTTGATACTGCGTACAAAAAAAAGTTGATCATCATCAAGTTGTAAACTCGTGTATAGCTTAACCGTGACGAATATGACAAACTTCTTTACGTAGAAGGTTTTTCTTCGGCAAATCGGAAAGTATTTCTATTACAAAGCTGCCAGCAAAGCTGATACTTACAAGAATGCATCGACAACGACGGACAGCACTTCGAGCATCTGGAGAATCACTAGCATGTTTTATGTTGTCCATCGTCTAGAGTTATTTAGTCGTCTGAGAGGGCATCTTGCATAGTATGACGAAAGAACTGTTTTCAAAAATATAGAGTTAATTTGAAACATTTCTGTCGTCCGGATTTTATAATAAATACAATCGGTTCTTCGGATCGGAATCACCAAAAATTGTGCAAAAGAAAACCCGTTAGAACGAGACCAAGATCACGTTAATCAATCGGTTGAGTTGTTTCAAAGATATAAGATAAGCATTCTTTCTCAATGTAAACTTTGACAGCTGATAACTGTCAAGATTGTTGTACTAGTGTTGAAAATTTAATAAATCTACTCGAGTGAAGCTAGTACGGTCACATACAATGATTTGTTATAACTAGTAAATTCAACAATAACCGTTTATATATCAAACCAAACTAAATAGTTTGAGCAGCTTTTGATTCGACATGCTTTTAGTGAGGTTCTCACCAGAATGGTCATGTATGAGGCCTTATCAGTAAAACAACCAAAAAAACTATTTTCAGGTAGTGAAAACATGTATTTTGATAGGATTCCGAACACTATGAAAAAAAAATGGTCGAAGGAAAAAAAAAAATAAAAACAAATTTGAAGAAAATTCCTCCGAGGATCCATTGCGGTACTAATTTATATGTAGTTCTATTTGAAAGTCTCGAGATAACAGCAATGTTTTCTTTTGACAGCACCGTTACGCCCTCTTGTGAACTTGTAGTATACATGGTCAGTCAACAAGTTAGTCAATGATATGGAAAAGCCAGATTGCGCCTACGCCGGCGCCGTCAATTATATCGAAATGAACAAAATGGATTTGAATACAGCAGGCCATATGTAGTTTTTGAAAATATTTTTCAATATACAGGGTGTATCATTTTTACAGAGCAGGCTTCAACAGGCAGGCAGGCTTTTAATACGAAAAAATGCCATCAATGAAAATAATCCGGTATCACCCAAGCTATAAAATGGCATTTTCAAACTTTTAGCTAACCGTGTATCTTTCCGAGACGGCGTGAATTTTTTCATCATAGCATCGAATCACGAACATTACAATAAATTCCAGTCATTTCTCTTGCCCTCTTTACTTGATGATTTTTTTCCTAAACCTCTAGTTAGGTCTCACCATGTCGAATACAATCGCTGCGTACCCGTATCAGTTCAACCTGTACATAACCGTGAAAATAAGTTTAGGTGGCGCCCTCCTGATTTGTTTAGCATTGCAAGGTTCTAAGCCGCAACCATCCTTTTAACAAGTACACCGAACGTACGAACTAATAAATTACCTGACCTACCTTCATTCCTTTTGGTCTGGTTTTGAAAGATCAGATACATGCTGGAATTTTATTTTTTCTTATTCATTATATGCTTTATTGTTTTGTCACTTCGAGAGCATCTGCGATTTTGTTATGTGCTTAGAAATATCATGATCAGAGAATAGTGGAGTTCAGGGCATCCAGCTAGCTCGCTCATGCGATATTTGAATTTTACGAAAGTCAACCTGGATGATGTTTAATTCTTATTTGAATTACAGGGCCAAACAATCGACGACATCCCTTCGGCAGTCATCGAGGATGCTGCCCAGTTAGTAAAAGCAAATAGTATAACTGGCAACAAAATGAACGATATCAGCGTGGTATACACCATGTGGGCCAATCTTAAGAAAACTGCGGGTATGGAAGTTGGGCAGGTGGGATTCTATAAAGACAGTGAAGTGCGCAAAATTAAAGTTGCAAAAAGAATCAATGACATTGTAAATAGACTAAACAAAACTAAAAGAGAAGAACATCCAGACTTCAGGGCTGAACGGGAAAACAGAGATAGACTTGAAAGAGAAGACAAAAAGAAGCTTCTGAGGGAACAGAAGAAACAGCAAGAAGATGAGGAGAAAAGAAGGAAAGAGGATGCTGAGTTGAGGAGTTACAACTCGTTGATGAGTACTGACAATATGGTCAAGTATACTGATGGAAATGATTCTGATGATTTCATGTAATAATAAAATACTGTTGTTTTTTGTAAGTTTTATTAATCAAATTTAAAAAATAATACACCTCTATTCTTTTATATTCACATTATGTTTGAAGGAATGATTGGTTCAATTAATAGAAAATACACCAACTATAACAATTGTATATCAACAGCAGCGAGTGAATCGCTGATCCATGTAGGATAATTCTTCTCGGGGTAACAATTCAACATGAAATTTTGGACAAATTGAGGAAATGTTCCTTTCAAGATGTTTTCTCGCATTGTCCTCATCAATCTATAATTTTATCAATGATTAATAAGTAAGGGTAAATATCGGGAGAAAATAGATCACCTTAATTGGAAGGTAACGTTGTGTTCTGTAAGTAAATGACAAGCGACTGGTAGATCATTGACAATACCATGCAAATACGCTCGTGTGTAGTTTTTACAAGTATTACAAGTACAGTCTTTGTCTATGGGACGAAGATCTTTGGCATACTGTTTTTTCCTCAAATTTATTTGTTTCTCCATCAATAGGGCACATCCGAATCTCTGCAAATGACCATATTTATGAACCCCTCGCTAATATCAACTGTTATATTATGTGATAAGATCGATACATTTTTATATTGGTTTTTGGGTGTCTACTATACAGGGTGTCCAAGAAGTATTGGTAGATATTTGAATAACGGTTAGTTGGGACCAAAATAAGACTAAGATGTTCTATAAAATATTTTCGTACGACCCTTCCTTTTGGAATTATTCTTACTTTGAAGTTGCACCCTGAAGAAGGTTTTTCCGTGATAGCTCCGAAACGGTGGAATCAATTTCAATAAATCTGGAACAGTATACGCAGTATCCAAGGACTGATAATTTGAGACTATAGCAGTATTACAAGCTCATCTTGGAAGCCTGGGGTGGGTCACCGTTTCTAAACTTTGATACACTTCGTTTTTTTTGCAATTTTTTATTTTGGTTCGTCGATCAATTAAGAATAAAAAAGGTACTCTTTATCATAGAACATTTTAGTCTTATTTTTGTTCAAACATCGTCTTTGAAATATCCCCCAATACTTCTGAGACAACCTGTATATTCCTCTCTATAAAAATGGCAGTCTGTAATACCGCAGAGACAAGTTGAATGAAAATTTGAAGAGTTATCAGTTTAATCAACTTATAGTCCACGGGCATGATTTTATTCGTCAACTCATAGCTGATTTTGAAAAATTAAGATTTATATTCAGATTTTTGATAAAAAATTACATTTGTCAGCATTCACAATTTTCTTTGATTTATTGACAATAACAGTAATTTCTGACATTTGCCATTGAGGCATGTTCTACTGGTACGTACAAAACATAAACCCGCGTTCAGATTATTAAATGAATATTTGCGTTATGTGGTGAATGCAAATGGAAAACGGTAAGTGGAATAGTTACATTGTATCAGGTAGGTAAATGTTTGAGAACATATTATTTGTAATATAAACTTTTATTTTATAAAAATTATTGAATCGGAAGTTTGTTACTTTATATCAACTTACAAGGCGGGCGGAGTCGAGGTTTCCAGCTTAGACTATACAGGGTGAATTTTTTTTATGTTCAGTACAGGGATATCAGAAACTATAGCTGATACGAGTTTTGTAAGCTCTACTTGAAACAATTTCGAGTTTTGAAAAATTTGAAAGCTGTAAAAAGACATTTTGGCGATTTTTTAATACGCCGCTAGCTCCGCGAATATCAATTGTAGAAGAAAATGTTAGATACAAAAGTTTTAGGAAATTCTTCTCTAGATAAAATGACATTAAAACCATATTAAATTTTATCCGTATCAAATAGAAAATTTTATTGCGATTCTAATCATAATATGATGGCGTTATTTTTCGAAATAAAATATGTATTATGGTCATTTTATGTTTTTTTTATTCACGTTTAACTTAACGCAGTTAATCCAGTTACCTATGGAAAAAAATTAAGAAATGAAACAAAGGATTGATGGTATGGTTACCAAAGTTATTTATTTAGTTTTTACAAAATATTTTCGAAATTTTCACCGTTATTAGGTGTTTATGCAAACGCTGCATCTTCAAAACTGAATTAGTTGCCCATTAATATTATTGAAAGCTTTAATAACAGCAGCTCGATGTACATCTATTATTGTAGAAAAAGCTTTTTTGTAAACCTTGTTTTTTTGCAGCGCCCACAAACAAAATCTAGAACCAAAAGATCGGGGGATCGCGGTGGCCATAAAACAAGAGGAATCCTCAGCATTTTATGTAGCGTTCTACAGTATCGCGTTTTTCTAAATAAAAAACTCCATTTTAGCTTTTGAATAAAGTAAATGTTCAAAATAATACAATATTGTTATTTGTCACTATGGTAATCATAATATTATTCATTCTTTCTTTCATTTGATAGACTTTTTCCATAGATAACTAGATTAACTACGTTGAGGTAAAACATGTGAAAAAAAGAATACAACAAACGCCCTTAAAACCTTTATTTTTAAAAAATAACCCCATCATATACTATATCGTTAGAATCGTTATAAAATTCTCTATGCAATATTTCTCCATTTAAAAAAACATGAGTTCATATCATATGTCAAAAATGACGGGTGTGACTAAAAATCTTTTGATGTCATTTTATTTACAATTACTATTCATTTTCTCCTACAATTACTATTCACGGAGCTAGGGGCGTTTTGAAAAATCGCCGAAAATCAGTTTTTTTCAAATATTTTTTGATAGCTGTCAAATTTTTCAAAACTCAAAATGGTTTTGAGTAGTGCTTACAAACTGCAAATCTTTGCCCGTTTATACTTTCTCGTATCTGCTATAGTTTTCGAGATCCCTGTGCTAATCATTAAAAATAAACTCACCCTGTATACTTACCAGGTCCGTTGGACTAGTTTTTTCACGAAAAACTGTTCATACGATCCATCAACGCCTTATAAATTGCTGGTTTAATCAAGCCAAGGATATGATAGAACTATTCGCACTCCAGATAATAGAGAAATACTAATTCAGGGTGAGTCTCTGACTTGGAATAAAACCAGAATCAAAATCAAAGAACGCAACTGCGCTTTTTTAAATGTATGAACATTTCACACAGGGTCAGGGACTCGCCCTGTAGTTGAAAATGAGCCATCTGTTTCGTATATGTATTTCCTTATTAGCAAATTTTGAGCAATGATTCTCTGTGCAGTGGTGGCTTGTTGCCACAACATTGATAAGAAGTGTAAAAACTATCCGTCGAGCTACCAAGACTGTCGCTTCTCAACCGCTAAGGATATTCAAAATTCATAGATGCAAAAGTATTATAAAAGCACAATTTCAATGCTGGAAATGCTAGGATGTGCGAATCATTTTTCTGACAATGCCAAACAAAAACTCCTATTATGTCGAAACTGAAAGAGAATGCCGTACAGGGTCTTTGATTATATTCAATGGTGTTCTTGATACCTTTATAAAACTTCCTTGCAAATTATTATTTATAATTAAAACTAAGATATCTTAAGAATGGCTCATATAAAAATCGTCAATATACAGGGTGAGTCTTTTGAAGTGTTATAATGCGATATGTGAAAAACGGCTTCAATTTTTTTTAGATCTCAATGAGGGTGGTGGTCACTATCGAATTTCAAATGAAATGATGTATTTTTTAATTGAAAATACGAATCTACATGAAATATGTAGTCTGTTTTTTTTATTACTCCACTGGTTTGTTGAATTTTGATCAAAAATGTTTTTGATTCAATCTCAGATTAATAAACAAGAACAGATGGAACTACAAACGTTTTGTTGTGATGCCATCATCGGTCATAAACAACACGCCCCCAGGTCAGGCTATTCGATACATTTGCCTAAATCCTGAATCATGTATCTATCCTTGCTACGTACATCCGATTAAACAGAGAACGATGTAACTATAATCCATCAATGTAATGCACGACGCCCGTATGAAAAGACTATGGCGGGGAGCGCTTATTGGAGAAACGGCTGAGAAGAGCATAGTTGCCATACTAAGTAGATTTTCAAAAATGTCTCGAATTGATCAGTCCAGTAAAAATGAAATATGTCGAAGATAAAACCAAAAACATAAACTAAAAAACTTCTGGTCACATTGTAACATTTTTGACAACCTGTGTACGGGATTTTCATACATCCCTCCTCCACCTCCAATGCCGCCTGTGGCCACTTAAATAAAAAAACCTTGAAATGAAAACTTCAAAACTTCCACAAAATTTTCTAAATTCCTTTTTGACCATCTAAATAAAATCTTGCAAATAAAATTTTTATTTAGGAACAATTTTTTCCGCTCGTCTTTTCCTTCCTACCCTTCTTAAAAAAATACCATATTTAAAATGTTCTACCTTAAATTGGTGACTCAGATATATAATGGGGAAAGAGTTTCATCAGGAAACTAGTCCCGAAGAAACGGCAAACTGAGATCTCTGTAGAAACATCACAGTGTTCTCAAGTTACCTATGTAATTTGTTGAACTCGTCATGAATATTTGCGCACTACCTTTTAAAATGATTTCGTTATCCACAAACGCAATCTGAAAATATTACACTTATATAGTTGGCATCGTCGCATTCCTCGCTCATATTCTCAGCTGTGAGCGGACAGTGGGACTGCGGACATGAAAAAATTGCAGAGGATACGAAAATAACAAAATAAGTTTGCGTTCGCAGCTACATTTTTATCTTTATTCGCCGCAAGTCTGACAGCTAAGTACATGACTTGAAAATTGACATTTTTATTGATTTTATGATACCATTTTTTGGAACGGGCTCTTATTCTTGTTCAAGTAATGTCCTTATACTTTAAGCTTTACGTTTAATTCGGTTAATGTTTTGAAAATAGATAGGTATATAGTATATCATTTAAAGAAATGAAAATTGAATATCCAATTTTCTCAAGAACATTTAAAGGTGGATCCAGCAATATCCATGTCACATTTTTGAGCTACTCTGTAAAGTGTGCTTTGTTTTTTGAGGAAAAAAAAGTCATGTTTTTTTCTGCAGCATTGAGATTTATTGCTAAGGTTTAACGGCTTTTCCTTTTTTCTATGTAACTTGAACCAAATTAACCCAATCAATCTTGTTAATTTTATGAACTGCCGATGAAAACATAAATCAACCAACCAATTTACAGTAAATTTGTACTATATACAGTATTATAATATCGAACAAGTCCATACACCCAATATAATCGTATCGTCACATATTATAAGAACTAAATAGCCTTGATATAGTTGGTAATACGAATTGCACGGCGATTTTACAACCGATAACACAGTCGCCTAGTTGCGACTGTGTGGTACAACACGTGAAAAACTGAACAAAACATGATGTTTAAAACACGACCGGAGCTTCATGACATTATCTGCGATTCTGATTTTTTTTATGGACTCTTATTCAAGCTTTTTTGATTATGCGTCATACTCAATTTTTTTTTCTCAAGGAAATGTACGCTATGATTGTTTCAAATAAAGGCTCTACCAATTCATTTTTTCAACGATTTTGTTGATATCAGTACCTTAAACTCAAATAACGACTTCTGAAGTCTAACGGCCTTATTTATATTTATTTTGATCTAATGAATGCCAAGTTTTGATGCATTGTCCCCACTGTGCAGCTTTCAACACGACTGCTTAAACAGAGAGGAGGGGCTCCTTAGCATCAGTTGATACAATTTTTCATCCCCACTCCTCTATCTTATTCGTTTCCTCTTATTGCTCTTATGGCCGATTGCACCAACCTATTTTGAGGATACTTAAGGCTAAGGGACCCTTAACTTAACAATTATGCATGCAAAACTGTCAAGTTAAGGGTTTCTTACCGTTAAGTAAACTTCAGTCATCTTAGCCAAATAAGAGGGTCAACTGCGGAATGAGAGATAATAAGCTGAAAACTTGTATAAACCATTATTTTGACATTCTAAAGATTGTCTCAAAAGTCTCATAGAAACTCGTGTCGGCGTCTATAGATATTCAAGGTCAAAGGTCACAAAAATCAGTTTTTTGTCAATATCTCGCTTGGTATGATTTTAATCCTTTTTGCATTTATTATAGAAAATGTAAAGCGTAAAATTCTCTAGAAATTTTGTTCGAAACTTTTTTCTATTTGGCTAACCGTTTTTGAGATAGACCGCGTAGAGAGGGCAGCGCTCATTCAAACATACAGGGTGGGGCACGAAAAACTTCCCACCCAGGATTTCTCAGATGTTAGGAGATTTATCAGAAATAGCTTGAACACGTCAATTTTTGTTTTTTGGGGGACACTTTTTTTGGTATTTTCACCCCCCACCTGTCAACCCCTGAGTGGTGGTGATAGCTACCCCCAGAATTTCAAATGGAAAGAGGGGTCGAGTGATACATTATTTTGAAGGCCCTTTGATCCTGATTACAACTACCGAGTTTCAAGCCTCTGCTGTCATTCCTGTTGATTTGACAGGTTATCAAAAAAAAAATCGAAATTATTTTTTATTCAATAAATAATTACCCACAAGAGATAACTTCTCAAAACTAAGGGGATATGCTGAGGGACAAAAGATCTTCGAAATGAGCTATTATTTAATCCTTTCGACGAGGATTAATTTCACCCTTTTTTTTTGTGAAACTCCGTGGTTCATCTCAAAAACGGTTGGCCGTATAGAGAAAAGTTTCGTACACAATTTCAAGAGAATTTTGTGCTTTAGAATTTTTATAATAGATACAAACGGATTAAAACCATAGCAGGCGAGATATTGCTGAAAAACTGATTTTTGTCACCTTTGACCTTGAATATCTCAAGACGCCGACACGAGATCTTATGAGACTTTTGAGGCAACCTTGAGAATGTCAGAATAATGGTTTATACAAGTTTACAGCTTATTATCTCTCATTCCGCAGTGAACTCCTTATATCACTGGGCTATATCCTCAAAATTGGTTGGTGCAATCGGCCATTATAGACGTAGATGTTGGCACCGGCGCGGCGTTGGATAGGTTTTATGAATGAGTAGGTTTCATCTGTTCTTGTCTATTAATCTGAGAATTCAATCATCCCTGTATCACAGTTATCCGTTACCATGGAAACCCCAAAGTTATCGTGAAATGTGCCCCCCCGTGATATTATCCCGTCACCAAAATGTAAAAAAAATAAGCCGTTTTTCGTATTGTAACACTTTAAAACACTACTCTGTATAATATAATGAAAGAATGTACAGGGTAATTCCGTATATATTGACCCATATGCTAGCGGCGTTATCTATGAAGATATGAAAATTTTGTAAATATGAAAGATTCAGATGTTCATCTGAAATTTTCAAAAATCTTATCAAAAAAAACAAAAGACTATCGAAATGTCAATATTTTTCCACAAGTATCATTTTTTATATCATATATTATGAAAGCTTATTTTCCTGATCTCAAAAATATATAGTTTGATACCATTCTGATCAGTCGTTCAGGAGATATTCAAGTTTAAATATGTTTAAAAATTAAAATTCACATGCCTGTTGCTATGGAAAAAAATGATAGAATCGTGATTATATAGATTGAATCAATAGAAATGGAGGTCAAATCACTTTATTTTCCAGATGTTACTCCAAATATTCACGAATTATTAAATTTGTGTAACTTCATCCATGGCAACCGGGATTCAAATACTAATTTTTACACATATTCAAACTTAAATATCTACTGAACAACCAATCAGAAAGGTATCAAACTATATATTCTTGAAGTCAGGAAAATAAGGTCTTTCATAATATATGATGATACTTTTGGAAAAATATTGACATTCCGATAGACTATCGTTTTTTTTTATAAGATTTTTGAAAAGTTCAGATGAATATCTAAAACTGTCATTTTCACAAAATTTTCATATCTTCATTGATCACGCCACTAGCATATGGGTCAATATATACGGAATGACCCTGTACAGTACTTTCAATTTGATTTGTGACCCTTTCAAAAGGCTGTAAAATATTTATTTTTTGAGCTAAAAGGTCGAACAAAAAAAGGAATTGTAGGGTTTTCGCTCAAGTTTTGTGCTATAGACTCAATTAGTCGTGACGTCATAACTATGTTGGTAGCACTAAATTCAAGTCAAAAGTGACACTAATGATAATTCCTGTTTCCAAATAAACTAATGGCCTATGTAAAACTACATAATATTTTCTAAGAACACACTTTTTGAAAATATTGGAAAAATGTTGAGGGATTCTGTCCAGTATTCGAGTTCTTCAGGTTGCTGTGGACAAAGTGAACTTGAATTATAGTGACTAGTCATTTTATTTGGAAGTTTGCAGTATTCTGAAGGTGGGCGATGAACTATAATATCCATGTTTTGTGAATTAATTATGATTTTTGGTATAATAATCGAAATTATGCACTTTAGAAATGGTTGTTTAGCGGGGTGATTTTCTTATCCTTATTGATTTTATCGATTTTATGTGAATAATGAGGTTCAAGCACATCATGAAGTAAGAAATAAGTATCATAAACTTTTTTAAGGATGAGAAGTTGATGTTCAACAGAAATGCTGTGGAGTCTCAGAATATTGTTTTTGATAGTGGCCATCATACAGTGCTTTTCTTATAAGACGGAACATTGGGATTCCCATGTTAAATTCTCAATCCCATCTTAGCAGTACTTCTATTCGTAGTACACAGCTGAAACTTGCCGTAGATGAACTTTGGTGCTTCGAGATTAAGTAAGTCCATCAATTACGCCAGAATAACTTGGAAAAAGACTCAAAAAATGATTTAATATATCAGAAAGTTATACTTTCAACATGCCTCGTATATGACGGTGACAACCAATTTTCTGACGTGTCTAACCTCATTGTCAATTTGTTTAACCAAAAAATTTCTTTTTTATTTTTATGACCATTAAGGATACTGCCTGGCCGTTAATAGGGGAAATTTTGAACAGTTTATCTGAAAAATTATGTTTGATTTTTATAATCGTATTATACTGTTAGAAATAAATTAAATTACAATTTGACAATGAAGTTAATTGGTTGACAGTGGCATATACAAGGCTAGTAAAAAAGTTTTACTTTCCAATCGATAAAAGCATTTTTTTATTCTTTTTTCAATTTATTCGGTGTTAATTGATGAAAAAACATAATCTATAAGCACAAAAATTTATCTACGCCAAGTTTGAGCCGTGTACTTTGGATCGAAGTACTGCTAACACGGGACTGAAAATTTAACATGGGAATCCCTATGTTCCGTTGAAAGAAAGAAAGTGAATCTTATCATCTCGTCTACACAATTTTATACATGGAAAAATTCAAAATACATTTGTTTAACATGTTTAACTTTCTATGATATCATTAAAAGTAACAAATTAGAATAGAACCTTAAACAAAAGTGGTGATTCATTCCTTATATAAGACTGGGTCTTTTCGGAATCTGAAGGAGGAGCATTTTTCTTTGCACTCTAATATTTAGGAGTCTGGAGCAAAACACATACCTGAAAATGATCACCTTTGACCGTAATCCAATCTAGCTTCTGGATAAAATTGTCATGTTTTATCTAAATAAGCTATTATTATATTGTTTATAAAATATTCATCAATAGAAAGACATAACCTCAAAATGTCCAAATTCACTATTTTTGACAAGCCAGATAGTTGGAAGTGATTATTTGGTTTGTAATCAAATAAAGAATACCTACCGGCGTCAACGATGTACTTTTGTGACGTGAACGTTCAATCATAGGACTCATTGAATAAGCAGGTTATCGACGATAACTCAAAACCCCCATTGAAAAACGCATCGGAAATAGTTTGTTTGGAATGTTTGGAAACAGCCGCTGCCTTTCAGGGATACCAAACTTTGTGGTGACGTCACACTTATTGAGTCTATTTGCTCCAATATTTTATAAACTGTCAAATGTCAAAATTATTGACCTAACTTACTTTCTTTTAAAAGGTGCTACATTTTCGTGATCAGGAAAAAGACGCCTTTCTAAATATGTAATGATAAATAGGGTGTGCCATATAAAAAAAAGTACATACGTTATGTCAATAATTTTGAGATTTGACAGTTTAGAAAATATTTGACTTAGTAGCACAAAACTTTAAGAAAAACCCTACAATTCCTTTTTTTGTTCGACCTTTTAGCTCAAACAATAAATATTTTACAGCCTTTTGAAAGTGTGACAAAACAAATTGAAAGCACTGTACTAATAAAGGTCGGGACACACTCATCCACAACGAGCACATTCCATGTATATTTGGCATTGGATTAAATGAGAACATGTTCAACACTGGGCCATCTAACGAGCTCGTTGCAGTTAAGTGTGTCCCAGCCTCAAGACAAAAACAGTTTTTCATACGAAGCAGACACACTTCAAATATCAAAACTGCAACGTGTTGCGCATCAAAATGCCGACTCTTGCCTCGCATAGAAAACATCAAGGAATTGAAAAAGTGTTTTATTCAAGAATATCACGTCTGAGAAAAAAGAGATTGGATATACATCATGAATGCTGTAGTGAATTTGAGAAACAACTTGGTTGATAAAAATATCTTGAAAATTAGGCTAATTCTATATCATAAATATTTTTAAAAAGCTTGACAGAAATATTTTGTGAACATAAAATTCGATTAATGATATCCAAGCTAGATGTAACTGTAATACTCACGGCTGTTCTTGTAGGAAATACACAATCAAACATGTCAACTCCCAATGCAACACACACGACTAGATCCTCTGCAAAACCAACTCCCATCAAATATATGGGTTTATTCTTTGGTAACAAGTCTGTGCACAAATGAACGATTTTCCAAAAATCATCTTTACTTTCACCTCCACTGGAAATAATATTTTTGTTCAATCCAATAACGAATTAATTTTCATATACCTTAAACCACCTATTGCAAACCCATTAACATCCCTTTTAACGTGATCAGCCACACTGATCTCTCTCAAATCTGAATAGAGGGTGCCCTGAACTATTGGAAAAATATTTTGTGTCGCTGGATTTTGATGCGCTTTTAAACATCTATCTAACCACCTCGTTGTCCTGAAGATCATTCGAAAAGACATCTCATTTAGTTATAAACTTTCTAGATACATACAACTTCAAGTTTAAAAAATTGAGAAATAATCTTTGATCTAAGGTATAAAAATCTTTTATTAGGCCAACAAGAAAGCTATGGGAAACAAAATTCAAACATCTGTTCATTGTTCTTGAAGGATGTAAGTAGAAAAACATCAAATAAAAACGTGTGCTTAGCTTTCACAAATAGAAAGCAAGATTTTCCCGTTTTCGATCATTGTTTGTTTATTTTGTGAACGAAAAGGCAATCTAGACCGAATCAAATGTACGCACCTATGCACAGATTCTTCTATTCTATTTTTATCAGGTACAGTAGTTTTGACCACATCATCCAACTGCATCACTATATCAGCACCAATAGCGTTTTGTATTATTATAGAATGTTCCGGAGTCAACATCACCTCTTCTTTATGTTCATTTAATGATTGGAATTTCACTCCATATTCTGTAATTTCTGCTAATTTTAATAAGGACACCATTTGGAAGCCTCCAGAGTCTGTGAGTAAATTTCTATCCCAGTTCATGAATTTATGTAAACCTCCTGCTTTCCTAAGTACTTCAGGTCCCTTGGATAATGAAAGCAAATAAGATTTACACAAACCCGAGCATAAACCTAGTTATAACAAGGAATTTTGTAATTCATACTCACAGGTCTCGTGCCTAAGTGATATGTATTTGATAGCATGATTTGCAGTCCCATCTGTTTTAGTTGCTCTGGAAGCATGCCTTTCAGTGTACCCTATAAATTCGAGTTGATATGATCCATTTGGAAAAAGGTATTTGGGAGTGATTTAATATTCTACTGAAGTTGAAGCTGAAATATCCCAAGTGTGAGGTAGTACAAGGTTCAAGATAATGGTTACTTGAGTGTCTATCGGCGATTTTGTATGCTACTTGCTTATTCAATCCACATGTTATCTCGCGGGTCTGCTACGAAACTGTTCAGAACTGATTCGCATGACAGTAGATCAAATATCGTGATATTTTATCAACTGCGCATTGGTTCTGAACTGTTTCGTAGCCGACCCGCGAAAATACAGTTTATATTACTTTTAATCCAGTCAGTTCTAACACGTCAAAATTTACGATATCTACTACATATCGAGATACGATACCAATAACGCACAATATTCTCCATAATGTAGATTTAAGATCTAAGTCTCATACCTCTATCAAACCTTTCCCATACGAACTAAACATTGATTATCTCCGTACCAAATTGTGCCGAAGGGATTGTTAAGAGCTATTCTTAAGATTCCTTTTTCAATGAGTTAGGTATTTTACTGATGTTTGAATTTCAACAAAATAACTGATACATTTTCAAATATAGATATAGAGAGTAGCATATTGAGGTAACACAGCGTGAATATAGTTGAATAACTGCCTAAAGAGATGTTACAAGGTCCATTCATTTTCAAAAAAAGCGCGTCATCGCATAGCCATTAGTTACAATTTGGCAACACGATTCAACAATTCTTCAACTAACTGTACCAGCAACTGTACTAGTTGGTTAGGTGTGCCTTCATAACATTGAACTCGATCTAAAGACCTGGAACGGCGACGTATAATGGTTCAAAAGGGAAGCCGAGAGTGGTAGATCAAAAACGGTTTCAGATTTTTTTTCACATTTTTGTGACGTGATAATTCCACGTGGGACACATTTTACGATATTTTTCCCATTTGTCCCTTCACCCCCTTGAGAAGGATGTGAGGTCACTATCGAATTTCAAATGGAGTGATGTATTTTTTATTTTAAAATACGAATCAACATAAAATATGTAGGTAGTCTCCTGTTTATTATTTTTTTATTTAATTGCTCTACTGGTTGCGGAATTATGGAGGGAATTATGATCAATTAAATTATCCCTGTATTACAGTTATTCTGCATCCGTTACCATGAAAACCCCAATGTAATCGTAGAAAGTACCCCCCGTGAAATTATCACGTCATCAAAATGTAAAAATAGTAATTTACGTTACTAAGCCGGTAAATGACTTTTTAAACTACGAGTCAAGATGTCAAGGAATTTCTGGACTATTAGTTTAATTACATTTAACGGCTGTGTATCGAACAATATTTTATTTCACACTGTAACAATTTTTTTCAATCGATTTAAGGGAAAACGTGCTTTCTTATTGTCAAAGCACTCATTGAGATGACGGTGGTGGTAGTCCGTCTCACATTATTATCATGAGATGGCGCCAGCCAAACTATGTCATCACTTAATTAGGATAGGTTACTTAATGTAAGCAACATTTTATGTCAATCAAGACCATGAGATGGGACCAGTTAATCCATGCTACCACTTAAGTAATATAGATAGGTTACTTATGTTACCAACATTTTATATCAAGTCATTCAATAAAAACATGAATGGCGCCAGCCAAACTGTGCTACCAATGCAATTTCACAGTCTTTGATAATGCAAAGTGCCATTATTAGCGGAGTGGTGGGGTCAATTTTCAATACAGTCTCTGATGATGTAAATTCATTCACCGTGCTGGTAACCAGTCCGGTAAATGATACTTCACAGTACAGTATGAAATAAATAAATTGAAGCCATTTTTCGAATCGCATTTACAATGCTCTTTAAAAAACTCACCCTGTATTAGGCGAATTGTGGCATTAACCAGGTTACAGGTTTGGTAAGTAACTTCTTAATTAGGTACAGGGTGTTTCCGTATATTTCGTCTGCAGACTAACTCGCTTATTATGCAAGATAGATAGGGACTTTAGATACAAAGTTGGTAGGTATCAACATGAACCGCCAGAAAAAAATATTTTTTTGTATACCGGGTGCACGAGAAAAGTGTGACAGACACAACTTGCATTTTTTTAAATGGAGCACCCTATATATTATTTTATAATCAAATTTACATTATTTTTCTGATCTCAAAAATATACAGCATGTAGGCATTCCTTCCAGCCGTTCTCAAAATATTTGAGTTTTAAAGTTGGTTTTTTGGTATTGCCAAATTTAGTATCTATGACTACAATGATTGTTTGAACATTATTTATTAATTTTTATCCTTCCAATAATCTAAAAGAACGAATATAACAAGTGAATACATTATATTATTAATAAATTGATATCATAAAGTGCAATTATTGAATATGACCGCCATTATTCACAACACATTTTCTTAAATGCATTTTATGATATTTCTTGACTATTTCAGGTCTTAGCAAGTACAGTTGAAATTTGTGAGACGTAGGTCGTGGTTATCGAAGAGATATCTTCACGAATTTGGCTTGCAACGTATCAAATATTGACAGATATTCCGCAAGTGTATGGGGCGTTATTGTTAAAGTAGATTCTTTAGTGAGCTTTGTGTGTTTGTTATTTTGAATTAAGTAAAAATTGAACAAATATCTGAAATAGGGAGTAAGTTATTTGCTGAATTATTTGTTTATAAAATGCAAGGGTTCTCGTGAACATAAGTCCGGCACGAGAATTGATATATTTTGGTTTTAGTGAAGAGAGCGGTTCATATTGAATAATTAACAAGCATAAAATTTGCAGATGATGGGGGTATGATTGAACGTTTACGTTAACTTGACGTATGCATTTCACCATGGTAACGCTGTTGGAAAATGGCAAGGTTTCTATATAAGAGGTTGCCTCACTTCGCCTGAGGTAAAGACGGAAGGGGGAAAATATGACGTCATTTGAGGCTAGCGGTCTGGAACAGTCCGCATTCTGTCATTTGAGTGACATTCCTGTCATGCAATTGGATCGGACTGCATCGTGTCGTGTCATGTGTCATTCGATCAATGATTGATAAAACGTTGAATTTCTTGCTAATTTTATCATTTAAATCGAAATAAAATATTAATAGAAGTGTAAAATTATCTTTTGGGACATTATCTTTGTATAAGTATTATTGGTCAAGGAAGCGAAAATACTGTTCCAAATGTGCCAACTAGTGATCAAGTAATCAAGTCAGTTGGTCATTATTTATTCAATCACGTAGTCATTCAGTGACCCAATGATTGGGTCATTTGGTTATTTAATCACTTGGTAGTGGTCAGGTAATTCATTCGATCTTTTAATTCGATCATTCATTCGGTCATTCATTCGATCTTTTAGCGTTTAGTGATCTAGCCTCGGCTCTAGCCATTCAATCACTTGGTAATTTGTTCAATTGGTCATTTAGTTATACACCTCCTTGGTCATTTAATGATTCAGACACCTGGCCAGTCATTCAGTCATTTGATCTCTTACCCCCATATGCACCGTAGAAATCTAATCCGGATGAAGACTTCATCGCGATTATTTTCCATTGGGTGGTATGGAAGATGATCGCGATAGAATTAGATTTCTACGGTGCATATGGGGATTAGTCATTCAGTGACCCAATGATTAAGTTATTTACTGATTCACTCACTCGGTTCATGAGTAATCAGATAATTCAGTCATTCGATCACTTGATCTTCCAGTGATTGTTAACCATTGTTATTATTACTCAGCCACGCTCAGCCATTTAGTCACTTGGTCATAATTGAATTATTAGGTCACCTAATAATTCAGTTATGATGACTTGGTCATCTTATCATTTGTTCTCTCAGTAATCTGGTAATTAAGGCATTGGCTCGAGAATTAGTGATTAAGTCAAAATATAGACACTAAGCAATTTGGCTTAAAAACTTGTAAAATGATAATGTTTTAGTGATGGAAAGATTGAATAAATTGCGATGAACCAAGTAGGTAATGGCATACTGGCAAATGAATTAAGCGAGGATTTAACAGTTCAGAAAGTTATCAATAAATTTGTGAAGATCTACTTCATTGTAGTTTATAAATGGGAAATTATCATGCAGCTTACTTACTTGAGTACCCACAGGCATAAAGACTGGTGTGTCCACTGGACCATGTGGCAACACAATTTTTCCTACTTTAGCCTTTGAAGTTGCACATTTACAAATGATATCATATTTCAAAGGTCTTCCATTCATTTTATGTAATTAATAAGTAAAATATTTACACCTGAATAATTAGTTCTGCTTATTACAAATTAATGTGGAAGGAAATTTACTTGGAAATTTAATATTGCCCAATTTTCAAGTATAAAGAAGTGAATACTAGATTGTTAAACACCGATATCAGGGCTAATTTTTTTGTGACACACAATTTAATACTTGATAACGGTTATTAATAGCGGAATGGTGAAATATTTTTAATTTTAATTTCGAATTTGGAATGCACAACAAAAGAATGAATGGTAATAGTGAGGTTAAGTAAGCTCTGATTCTGACACTGACATAGCCATTGACTTGTAAACACGACTGGAACAAGCCAACGCATGATGTTCTTCTTCTTCTTCTTCTGTCTATCTGAGTTTGGTACTCAGATAGACTGCTTGGTCTGGGCTACCAGGGCCATACAACCAATTTCTGTGGTCCTGACGTTCGTCAGGAGTGTGTCTTCCAGTATATGGTTCTGTGGAGCTTCTTTTCTTCTTTTTCTACACTCTAGGTAACAAGTTTATTTTTATTTTTAAATTTTTGGCTTATTAAAGTTATTGTGCTTTTCTACATTGAGAATGACTAAGCGCATGCGAGGCGGGTTTTGGAGATGATAGGTTGTGCAGGTTCTGGTTGCGAGGCAATTATTGTACACTTCACAATTGTATATTGCAGGCTTGTAGAAAGTTGCTAAGAAGACGAGCGGATTCATGCATTGAGTGTTGGCTAAAAGCAATATCATGCAAAGAAATCGGAAATGTTTCAAGCTGCCCATAGAGTGCAGAAACGAAATTTTGAATTTGCTTTTGAAAGGATTGGCACGACAATAATATGTGCTGCAGGGTACCCTCCTCCCCACACATGCACAAGTTGTCTTGCTTTACCTGAATCCTGTGTAAGTGAACAGGCGACGAGCAGTGGCTTGATCTTAGTCGGCATAGGGTGACTATTTGTTTCCTTTTCAGGTTGAGGTTGTTTTTGAACCATGGTTCTTTCAAGGGTTCCCCCATCGCTTCCACATACTCCATGCCTTTAGTACGCCCTTTGTCCCGAAAAATCTCTATCCAGCTGTCCCATATTTTCCGGAATATTGTTGGAAGAAGCTCGCGATATTCTTTTTTGGGTTCCTCTGATATAGTGGGCAACGCCCGTGCCTCATTCGCCAGCAAGTCCACTCTTTCGTTTCCATATATTCCCGTGTGGCTAGGGATCCACGCGAGGTGGATTCCAGGGTTTTGATTTAGTTTCTCCCTCACTCTCAGTGTCATCCCCTCGCTATCTCCCAAAATTCCTCTTCTCCTGATTCTTTGTAGGGCGCTTTGTGAATCTGAGAAGATCACTGCCGAGGTAGTGCCTCTTTCTTCTATCAAGGATAATGCCTTGTAAATGGCCCAAACTTCCGCTGAACATATTGTGAAGCCCTGATCTATCCTCTCCCTCACTTGTCCCAGCACGCTGGCGTAAACTCCTACCCCCGTTGATCCGTCTGCTCCCACCGATCCATCAGTAAATACGAAGACTGTTTCCTCTCCCCATCTGGATCTTGCCTGATTTATGAATCTAGCGTTGTTATTTTCGTCTTTCTTCAGGTTCATCGTGTGGTATTCTACCCTCTGTGTCTGGGAGTGGATATCATATAGGAAGCATGGGATGTTGTCATAGCAGTTGATTTCAGGTACCAGCCCCGAAATCAGATCGAAGGCCTCTACTAGAGGAGGACACGTCCTCCACGCATTCATGGCGCTGTTATATGTCTGGTATAAGCTGATTATTGAAGTGCCAACGGGATTGCGATAGGACAGGTTCTTGCATATAAATCTTGCGGATAGCCATACTTTCCTGAGCTGTAGAGGCATCTCTGCAGCTTCGCTCAATAGTATATGGGTTGGCGTAGATCTCATCATTCCCAATGCTATACGTAGCGCCTGAAATTGTATTCGATCTAGTTTGGCAAGGTTGCTCTTCGAACATCGGTGTATTAAAATGCTGCCATAGTCCAGGTGTGATCTTATGAGGGCCTTGTAGAGCATTAAGAGGGATCTTGGGTCTGCTCCCCACCAGGTTCGGCAGAGACATCTCATAATGTTGATACCCTTCATGGCCTTGTCGCATACGTAGTTCACGTGTCGTCCCCAAGTTAGGCGATTGTCCAGGAATATTCCCAGATACTTTCCGCTATCCTTCCAATCGATACTGACCCCGTTGATATATATGTCCGTGATTGGCCTGCATTTCCTCCTACTGAAGAATATGGCTGAGGACTTGTTGGCTGAGAACGACAGGTTGTGGTCTTTCATCCAGTTGTCCAGGTTGGAAATTGAATAATTCATTTTCCGAATCATGTCACCACTATCTTGTCCTGTTATGAGTAAGGCCATATCGTCGGCGTACTTGATCAGTCTGACGCCTTCCTCGAGAACTTCCTTGGTAGAGTTCGTATAGATATTGAAAAGAACGGGGGACAAGGGTGATCCCTGGGGAAGCCCCTTGTGAACATCCCTTGGCCCCAGTAAGTTGTCATTAGATGGGTCTTTTAAGAATAGTCTTCTGTTGGTCAGTAGAGAGAGAATTAAATTAGATAGGTCCGCTGGAATCATCTCCTCTCGTAATTTTTGAAGGAGCTTTGCTATGTTCACGTTGTCATATGCGGCGTCAATGTCTAGCATAACCAAAATTGAATTATCACCCTTAGCAAAGCCGCTCTCAATTTGCATGCAGATCACGCCCAAACTTTCCGTTGTACCTCTCCGTTTTCTAAATCCCATTTGAAGTGGGTCTACCTCGCCTCTGTTCTCTAGGATCCATTCCAATCTTGTTTTTATCATTCCCTCGAGTAACTTCATGGGACAGCTGGACAGGCATATGGGTCTCCAACCGCTCAGCAGAAGAAGATTTTTACCCGGCTTTGGAATTGGAATTATGACTTGCGTCTTCCATTCTTGTGGGATCTGTGCCTCAGAATTCCTCAGGAGGTGGTTGAAAAAGTTGAGCAACTGTATCAGGAGTGATTTTGTAGAGTTTTGCAGCATGGAATAGGTGATGTGGTCCAGTCCTGGCGATGAATCCTTTTTGGTTAGTAGGATCGTCTCCAGTTCGTCCCAACAGAAGGGGTCGCTGGTGTTTGGCTGTATCTGGGCCTGTGGAATCCTTGTTTGGCTCATTGCAGGACTTAGGTGAATGAGCAGTTGTTCCCCGATGTTGCTGTTCAGTATTTTTGAGTGGACCTTAGGGTTCCTGGATGATGAGAATCTTTTGATCCGGTTCCAGACCTCGGTGATACTGGTGTCAGGAGAAATTCCCTCGCAGAAATTGCTCCATCCCTTCCTTTTCTCCTCCTTGATCGTCTTTTTCGCTTTTGCAGTGGCCTTTTTTAAACCGATAAAGTTCTCCGTGGACTTTCGGTGCAGGAACTTCCTTAGAGATTGCCTCCTAGACCTGGTCACCTCCGAGCATTTTTCGGACCACCAAGCAAGTTGTGGGTAGGTTGTCTCAGCATTTGAATTCTTTTTCCTGGGAATACTATACTCCGCAGCCTTCAGCAATGTCGTATGTATTTCTTTATACTTCATCTCCCTATTTCGTGGTTCCTCCTCTTCCAAAATCGTTTTGAATTTTTCCCAATCGGCTCTTTTGGTGTTAAATCCGAGATTTTTATTTGGGTTTTGGTGAGTCTGGCTTCTCTGGTTTCTCCTGTGGTTTGTTTGGATCAGAATGGGAAGATGATCGCTCGAGCCGTTGTCAGTTAATACTTCCAGATCATACCTGGCGGCAAGTTCCGGATTGCAAAGTACTACATCCGGGGCGCTTTTTGGCGAGTCAGGTTGAGTTATCCTCGTTGGTTGGTCGTTGTCCAGATAAACCATGTCCATTAGATCCTGAGATTCCAACAGGATGTCACCATTCCTATTCTTTGAGCCAGAGCCCCATGCCGGATGTTGGCAATTCAGGTCCCCTAATATCACTATCCTCCCTCCATAAGTCCTGAGCTTCTGGCAGTATTTATGCATTATGCTTGGTTTGATTTGTATGTTTGGGGGGATGTACATAGTGCATATAATAAGTCCTTGTATTTCTACTGCGATGGCCTGCCATTTGTCTGGCTTAACCACATCCGATATGTCTAGTTCCCTAAAGGCAATGTTTTGTTTAATAAGAATGGCCACTCCTCCGTATCCGTCGTGTCTGTCCTCTCTCACGGTAGTGTATGTGGGTACTCGTAGGGGGTTCTCTTTTCTCAGCCAGGTCTCGTTAAGGCAAATTATACTGGGGTTATATTTATGACATAGAGAGATTAAATTGTCCCTATTCGAACTAAAGCTTCTCATGTTCCATTGTATGATGTTTGGTAAGTCCTGGAATTTGGGTAGAAAGTTATGTTTCCATTTCTTTGTAGCTTATACAGGGTTCTTTTAATCTCTCTGTACTGTGGTGGCTTCACTGTGACTGCTTGGAAGAGGATGACATGCTCCTCTCCATACCTCCCCGTGTCGCCCATTGAGTTAGAACTGCGCATGCCGCATGTTCCTGCGTTTCCATGTTTTCAGTCATCTTGTCGCTATCGACGCTGATTTGATCTCCGCTGCCTTCTTCTGTGAACTCGCACATTTCGTTATCCGTTGTCGTTTTCTCTGTATTATTTTGTCGTGCTCCCAATGTATTGTTGCTGGGTCTCTCCACTGTGGTACGTCCATCTATCCTCATCCTGGAAGTAGATGGGAACAAACAATTTCGGTGTTCTTCCCTTAGCCTCTGATTTTCCGGGCTTATTTCTAAGGCCCTTTTCTTCGGATTTATTCTTTGGTAGACTGTCCTATGTTGTTGCGAATATGTATTGTTGTGTGTAGATCTATTCGAAAGTGATAGGTTCAGTGCTGGAAATTCCACGGTGTCCCTTGTCCTCAGTGCCTGCGCAAATGTTTTTGATTTTTTGTACGGGGCAGGGATTTTCCTGTCCGCCTCCGTGAATGAGATACTCTCTCTAGCAACCATCTCATTAATTGCTTTCTGTCTATTGAACTCTGGACACTGTTTATATGTTGCTTCGTGTTTGTCTCCGCAATACAGACATTTTGTCTCGTTTACACATTCTTCTTTGGGGTGAAGGTCTCCGCATCGGGGGCATCTAGCTTGTCTGGACTTGCAATATTTTTTTGCGTGGCCAAATCTGAGGCAGTTATAACATTGAATGGTGTTTTGGACATAAATTTCTACAGGGTAGCTGACGTTATATAGCCGGATTTCTTTTGGGATTATTCTGCCGGCAAACGTTAGGCAGAATGTTTTAGTTGGTCTTAGTTCGAATTCTCCATCCTTGGTCTTCATCCTTCTCGACATTCTTCTTCCCTCTATCACTTTGAATCGACTCTCCCCATCCTTGATAAAATCTTCCGAATCTATGAAAAACCCAACGTCTCTAACGATTCCCTTCACTGATAGCATTCTCTGGGGGATGTACGCCCGTAATTGGTTTTTCCTAAGGTTATTATTGTTTAGGATGCCATTTGCCTCTTTTTGAGAGTCCAAGTAAACGCAAACTTGGTTGTATCCTGACTTTTTAAGGTCGGTAATTCCCTTGATTCCCATTCGGTGTAGAATTTTACTAAGGTCGGAATAATGTAGTCCCGCCACGTTCCTGTTCTCAGATTGGATGGTTACCAAAAATGGCTTTACATCGTCGTTCGAATAATTTATTTTCCTATGCAATGCATTTCCTATGTTTTTTACGCTTTTTTCCGCCTCTATCCTATCCGCTTCTGTCCAGTTTCCGCTCTCTTTTATGATTAATTCCTGAATGTCTAGTAAGGCCCTGTCCAGAAGGGGTGTATCTAATGGCGAAATGATGTGTAGATTGTTCAGAATATTGGCTGTTTCGGCATGAATTTGACTTTTAAAGGTATTGTTTCCTATTCCAGGGTCCGGTGGTTTTGGAGGAATCCCTAACCCATTCGTGTCCATGCTATGATCAGTTCTCCTCTACTAATAGGCCAAGCGTAATACAACAAAGGGAGGCGACCAAAAAAAGAATGAAGCAAAAACAAGCAAGCAAGAAAGCCAACTAACCTAAAAGCGACAGGCAATGTTTGGATGACCAAATACGACTTACTTGATTTCCGTGATGGTGTCGATGACCCGCACCACTATTTGCCGGATTTCAGTAGAAATTGGGGTAAAATTTGCCAAAAATTCTAAGAAAACCAGAACCTCGATGCACGCAACCCGCCCGCAGATGCACTCCGTTTTTTTTCACGCATGATGTTGGTAAAAAATTGACAGAAAAACATGTGAGTGAGCTGCGAAAGAGAAGTCCATTCCCAAATATTCTTTTTTGTCGGAAACGATTGGATTATCCAATATCCAATTTGGATCAGGTGAATAGGGGCATCTGGAAACTGCAGCCTTTGATTTAAAAATCTTCAATTCAAGAGCTTTTGTTTTGTTAGAAAAAAAAAAATGTGTCAAGAGCGATGTATTGTCGCCTTCACACAGATATTTCATTTCCCAACATACCTAGGGTTTCCATTCGTCCAGATTTACCCGGACATGATGCAGCTTTCAAGATGTCCAGGGGCGTCCCGCCGGAATTCGAGAAATTATCCGGAAAGATTAAAATTATTACCCTCATATGCACCGTAGAAATCTAATCCGGATAAAGTCTTCATCGCGATTATCTTCCATACCACCTAATGGAAAATAATCGCGATGAAGTCTTTATCTGGATTAGATTTTACGGTGCATATGGGGGTTTTAATAGACGAGATTGTCGCCCACCAAACGATTTCTATTTTATTTTTTCAAAGAATTGAGAAAGCTTCATTTATCAGAGATTTTTTCTTGGATTTTTTTTATTTCTATGAAGTATTTTTTATTATTCGAGTTTGTTACTACATGACTTATGATCAAAACTTTCCACTTTGATTGGTTTGTCGTAATACATTGAATTATATTTTCGTTTATTGAAACATATCTTTGAATAAAAACAAAAAAAATATCAGCTTATCTGAAATCAACCAAAACTACAAGAAAATGTATGATGACATGTTTGCTTTGAAAGTCCGCATTTTGTCCGGATTTCAGGAAGTATTTGGAACCGATCACATATACTTGTAGTTAATTTTTATGTTCAATGTGATTCCAATGTCATTCTCCGTCTTTTTTCATTGAAAAACTATATTATCTTCGATCAATAAACTGAAATATTACAAATAATGGAATTTAGTTTGTTCAAAGTAAAGTATTTTATTCCAATAATACCGGGAATAATAAATATGCAGTGCTACGAATTTTTTGCACTTTCCAGAATTCCAAACCGATACGCACAAAGTATCGGTGTGGAATTCTTTTGTCGGTGCTCGCATAAGCTTTTTTGTCCCGTTTTTTTTTATAATTCAAACAAAATGAAATAGAGGTGGCGGATACAACACCCACTATTACTTCTTATAACTCAATGGAATTGTAAAAGAACACAAAGTCTAAGTCCTCAAGTGGACACCTCAAACTCTTGAGGACTTAGACTTTGTGTTCTTTTACAATTCCATTGATTAGAAGACAGTCATCTTTGGGAACAATGGACGATTTATCGTTACTTCTTATAACTCTTATCAAAAATGTTATAGAACAAAAAGTTGCTCATAAACTCACATGAAGTGTAAATACAAATTTTGAAATCAAAGTTAGATTCCTCGGTTAAAAAAATAAATCTATGAAAATTTTGTCAAAGCCTTTACAAGGTATAGTTTTCACGTATCCATAAATCATGGACTTAAGGAACCTCACGAATCATTTGGTGTAAGGTAAATTTATCAGGTTTTGGGAAAAGTGTGTGGAGGCGGGACGTAGCTATGTGGAATAATTATGAATATTCGAACTCTCATTATTGTATTTATGTTAGTTCAATAACAACTTTGTTTCATACCATTTTTGATAAAAGTAATGGTACTTGTCTCTTGACACATTTTTTTCCCAATCTTTCAACACCCTCTGTATACCAAATCTAAATATTTAATATGGCAATATTGGCAATCGCATTTTTTTGACAAGAAGAACTTTTTATATTTTCCTTCTGTCGACCTCATCCGCGCATACTGCCGCGTATATGCCTTCATCATATTTGAAATAGTTTTTTCTCTAAAATTTTTATTAGGCTGGAATCATTAGAATAGGTTCAAATACCAAAATCTTGAGGTTTGTACTAGTTTGTAGCATCTCATACTTCACTTTCTGTTTTTATGATCCATTATTCACATTTATATCCGAAGGCAAAATAGCACTTTGCCCTTTCTTTCAAATATGTTCTGGACAATGGGCAATTTCAATACATTTTCAAACGATTTGAAACTGTATTAACGTATTCTACCCAATATTTGAAGGTCATCAACAAAAAAAAAACAAATAAAAAAAACAAATGGAAAATACCCAAAAAATAAATGAAAAAGAAAACGCGAGTATCACATAGACGTATAACCAAGGAAAAAAGGTGTGGTGCTAAAAAAGCAATAGTCTTAACATCTTAACAAAACCATATGCAGCTGCATTATAGCTTTTGCTATGTTTGAACCAGAAACTAATCGTTCAAGGATCCAGACCCGTACTTATTAAACGTTCAGACTTTGAACCTGTCTCTATTAATCCAATCAGACAAAAAAATCTGGAAAGGTCAATGAAAGAATTATTCATAGGTATCGAAACTAAACCCAAGGGCTGTTGCTGTTTGAATATTTGCAGTTCATCCATTTTTTTAACAAGTATAGTTCTTGTTGAAATGTAGAGTGATATTGACTTCTTGGAAAAGGAACATGAGTAATATCATACTTTTTTTCATAGAATAATGAGGTCCATATTCTATTTCACTCCGAAGTGGTGGTGGTGATGTGGATACCATCTACATTGAAGCTGTGTTCAAAGTCACGCTTACGCCAAACTGCCATTTCGAAGTGAAATTGAATGTTGTCAGGAATAGTGTTTTTATTATGCTTTTTTTGGAAGTCACAATCGTCTGTCATATTACTTCATTTGTTTACCGGTATCGGTTCCAGTCTCTTTGTAGCTCAATGATTCTACAGCATGCTGTCGCTGTCACATTTTCAAGGTCGTTATATCCGTCTGTCTACAAACAACTCAACTGACACAGAACAGCTGATTTCTGCTGATGTCCTAGTGATGTGCTGATTGTATTGTATTCTATTTTGCTTAATGATATAATGATTTAATTGATCGACCTTTATAACAAGAAATTAATGGCAAATTGTGTTTTTGGTGATTGTTACTCCATAATTTTATTCTAGTAGTAAGTTATCATTCACTGGAACAGAGTGAACACCATGACGAGCGACAAGCTATTTTTCCATAAAACTGTTATGCATTTGGCCAGATCGCTGGGAAATATCAGGAATACACCATGGAACAAGGTAATTTCTAAATCACAAAAACTCACTTACCTAAATGTATTGATGTTTTTCAAGGTGCAACAATTATTTGCGATGTGTCCTGTGGAATCGCAAAATGGTACAATATCCTTGAGTTGTCGACATCAAGATGCTGTTATTGCTTTGGGAATATACTTGCTTGAATCGAAATTACAGCACAAGGAAAAAATTGTAGCCTATTTTTTGCGTTTGGTAAAATTGATGGAGAAGGCTACTTGGAGTGATGAAATGAAATACAATGCTTCGGACAGTAAGTAACATTAGGAATATCTAGATGTTATGCTTGTATGGGCATGTACTATTTTGCTACCATAGGAACCTATTGATCCTCAAATCTCTCCCCAATAAATAATAGGAAAACAGTTTTCAAAAGATTTGAAACTCAAATCCATACCATTTGATCTATCAACGAATTTAATTTTCAAGACAGTGGACACAAGACTTCTCCATTATTTACTCAAGAGATCACTTAAATAGTTTAAGATGTGATAAGTTGCTTTGCAACATGGAAACCTTGATGGAAACTAACCCATATTCAAATCACGATATTTTTGAATCGGAATGAGATATCGAGTTGCGGTCTTCGGGAGGTCTTTGACCAATTCTTCGAGCACACGGTTCATCTCTTTTATTTATACACCTATACAGGGTGGCTGAAGGAAGTTTTTTAGCAAAGATTGGTACCTACTATGTTAGATTTCCAATTTTTGATCTTGAAAATTGTTCTATCCATATTTTGAATATTTGGACTATCCTAATGAAAGTAATTTCACATTTTTTTCCAAAGTTGGCTTTGACCACAGCCATCTTTAATAATAAAGACGGCTCTGCTTTGACCCAATTTATAGAGTTTTTAAAAAGCAGACATAATGGCGTCATCAATATTATGATCGGGCGTCTAAGTCTCCGAGCAACCATCAACAAATTTGTTTTTCTTCTTAGATGGTCGAACAATCCTGTTCTATTCAACTTCTCGCGCCAATAAAGTCATCGTCATTGTGTATTGATGATGTTTGGAAAAGGACCAAACGTCGTCAGATCAAAAATCTAATAATGTTATCTTATACAGAAGAAAAATATTCACTTTAAAAAATGAATGCAGAAAGAAATAAGAAAAAGTCTGGAAAATACCTATGATTTGGAAATTAAAGGTTTTTGAAATTGTTGCAAATATTTTCAAATTGTTCTTTCCTGACCTGACCTACTAAAAGACGTGGACGAAGTGGGACCGTCATTTATATTGTATTTCAATTCTCTTTTGAAAAATTACCCAATCAGATTTTTCTCCCAACGTTTGGTTCCATCCAAAACAACATCAATTCACATTTATGATGGTTCTATGAGCTGGAAACGTGGGATAAATGTCAAGTGTGGTATGTCGTTGGATTTAGAATCAAAATCAGGGTCTTTTAAGTATGCGTGGAACGAAAAATTGCTTGACCATTCAAAAAAATTGAGATGATGATTTTTTCTCGGAGAAATGTCGGATCATAAGTTTGATGATGCCAATTGATAAATGGAAAAAATGTGAAATTCATTTTAAATTGTGAGATATTTCTTTAAATAGAGAGACATAGGAAAAAATAGAAACTATTTCACCAACATTCTTTTTTTCGGGATATCTCGGAAAGTATCGAAATTTCTTGAATTTCCATACGACATTTGATTGAGTACCAAAATGCTCAACTGACACCTGTCAAAAATTGGGCTCAGCAGATGTGGTGGCCAGTCCATTCCTGGTTACCACTAAAGTTTGAAATATTGACTTTACTATGTTTTAATGAGTCTTCATGGCCTACACAACATATTAAAATCTCATCAAATTAGACAAGCCGGTTCAAAAGTTAGAGCCCAATAATTAAATCGATGGGTATCACTTAAGGGCTCTAAAAAATTATGATAAACTAGGATTATTTTGAACTCCCCTATAGACTCCCGAAATTATGCCATATACTTACCGGACACACATCTAAAATTCTAAAATACTTGAGAACATATGTTAAACCAAATGTATTGTTGATTGCGCGTCGTTCTAAAACACAAAAAAGAAGAATTTGAATCAGCAGAGCAGCTGACGTTCGAACGTTTGTCCGATAACGGATGATTCTGAATTCTAAATTGTATTTTTCATTGTCAGAAACAAATAGATTTTGAAGTAGACATTTGTATTATCGTATATCTCGTCAAATGAACTCTGAAAAAATAAAATTCAAAATTTTGTTACGCATCAAATTCTACAACTTTGCCATGATTTGACCTCCCTCGTATTTCTTACCGTTTCCAATATCCCAATGATGCTGCTCGAATTTGGGACATCCTGTAAAAATTCACTTTACTATTGCGCTAACCGCTAAATGAAACTTTGCATCATCACAGACTATGCCTTTGCATTGGTAGTAGGGAAGCATCGGATCGGCTATTTTGCCGATCTGGCCGGAACCGAAATTCCGGCCGGTGGCCGGACCGGATCGCCGGAATTTTGGCCGGATCGGGACATAAATTCAAAATGTATGTGCATGCCTATTTTTATACGTAAAACACGACGTAAAACATTGAAAATATTGAGGCTGTTTTTTCTTGACTTTTTTTCAAACTAGCTACAGTATGCAGAGTGTTTATTATCAACAATTTCACCTAAATAGAAATTACTGTTTAATAAAAATATTAATTTTTAATCATGATTGACAAAATTAAAACAATTATTCTACTCATTAAATTGGAGAATATCGGCCACCTGCCAATAATAGAAAAATTAAAAAGAAGTCGGGGAACCACAGCCGCCAGTCTATCATAGGCAAGGAAACACGCACACCCTTCACTCTTGACCAATTACAAAATATATCTGGTCGAAAGTCGGGGTTTTGTGATTTTTGGAAAGAAAATATATTTTGTTGAAAAAAAATTATTTGTGATCAATTAACGACTTAACAATAGGTAAGTAGGCACCGATTGAAAAAAACCTTGAAATATTTTTTTTTTATTTTTGCATATATTTGAATTTGAATTATATTGAAAATTTAAAACGTAAACATTTCCAAAAAGTTCCGAAAACTCCGGCCGTACCGGAAAGCGATCCGGCCGGTTGCGGATCGGCCGGCTTTAGTGGTACCGCCGGAATTCCGGTGCATCCCCAATTGGTAACATGGAGCGCCAAAAATTGTACGCGCTTAAATGGACAATTTCGCGCTCGGAGCGTTCACAGCGATACTCGAACTCATCTATTGCTAACGTATAAGTAACCCGTTTATATTACCTACGTGGTGACATTGTTTTGGCCATCTCATGGTAAGAATGTGAGACGGACTGCCACAACCGCCCTCTAGATGTGTGCTTTGACAACAAGAAAGCACTTTTTCTCTTAATCCGATTAAAAAAAAATTCACCATATGAAACAAAACAATGTACGATACACAGACGTCAAATGCCATTAAACTGCTATTCTAGGAATAAACATAAACATCTTGACTCGTAATTTCGTGAGTCGTTTTACCGTCTTAGTAACGAAAATAACTATTCAGTGAGCGCTTTAGTGCATTTGATTTAAAAGATGCTTCACTATTCATTTGAATAAATCACCGACAAACACTTTATGTATAATGGTAGAGCCAATGGTTAAGAGAATATGGTACTTTCCCACCAAATAAGATTCATTGTGGAAGAAACCGTCCCACACGGACTGTCGACATGAATGAAAGGGTTCTTCAAGCGGTTGAAGTGAATCTTCCTCCGAATCTTCATATCTTTACAAGAAAATATTCCTAAAGCAGTGTTTTGGAGATTTTGCATGAACAACTTCTTTATCCATATCATCTACGAAGAGTTCAAGCCTCGGTTCAAACATTGAAATATCAAAACCTACAACCTAGAGCAACATTTTGTCAATGGATGCAGGTAAAATATCATCAAGACCGTTTCTTTTTGGTACAAGAGTTGTTTCCAGACAAAGCAGGATTTACTCGCGAAGGTGTTATCAACTTCCATACTAATGTATGGGCCGACGACAATTACCAAGGAATTTTAGCCGGATTTGCTAGAAGTAACCATTGGATTAAGAGCAGAAATGTTTTTGATGCATGATGCACAACAGCATTCTAGTGTATTAGTTCGTGATTATTTAAGTACAACTTATCCAGACCGATGTAGCGGGCGGGGTGGACCCATTTCGTGGCCACCTCGTTCGCCTTATCTAAACCCGCTGGACCATTTCCTTTGGGGTAATTTAAAGCATTTATTCGGCCAGTTAGAACAGCGAATCACAGATTGTTGCCAGAGTACAGAATAAACAAGGAATTTCCCATCTAGTAAAAAGGTCAATAAAAAGTCTTCGTCGGAGAAATATGAGAGATGAATGGAAGAAATATGAGAGATGAACTTTTATTGTAGCGTGACAAAAAAAATAATTTTGAAATTCTGTATCTTGAAAACTATGCATTTCTGGACCATTGTTTTTTTTTTATTTTCTGATGTAGAATCACCCTTTACATCATTTGAAACATTCAAATTATACAGGGTGTCTCTAAAAGGTCAGCACAAAATCCTACCACATGTTGCTGAGGTCAAAATAAGCCGATTTAACGAGACTCACCTCAGACCGAAATGTCACCATTCCGCTCAAGTTATTTCCATTTAAAGAGTTCCATGCCACACCGGAAAATTCCTAATATTTTTCTTCTTTACACGAGCGCCTCAAAAAGTGTTTTATAAAATCATCATATATTCCTGAAGTCAAAATAAGCCGATTCAAAGCAACTTACCTTTCTTTGAAAATGACTCGTTTTCGACTTAAAACTTTACCACCCTGCATCTCGAAAACGGAGAAATTTTGGACAGAGGCAAGTTGCTTTAAATCGGCTTATTTTGACCTCAGGAATATGAGTTAATTTTGTAAAAATAATTTTTCAAAAAGTTCGTGTAAAGAAGCAATTTTCCAGTGTGGCATGGAACTCTTTAAATGGAAATATCTCGAAAACGGCTAACTTGAGCAAACTCTGACAAGAGTACCTTATTTACTTGAAATCGTGTGGAGAATCTTTTGATCCAATAAAAGATTGAAAAAAATAACTGAGAAAATAGTTATGGACATTCCAAACCACAAAATGTAAAGTGTAGGGCGCCCTCTAGCGGCCACAGTAAAACGGACTACATAATCGAATTTCTCATACCACAAAACGTCCGTATGCCAATTTTCAAAGCAATATGTTAAAAAGTGTCCAAAATAATGACAAAATTCAATTGTTAATTTTAAACTTGATCACCCCGTATCTCGGAAATGGTGACATTTCGGTCTGAGGTGAGTTGCGTTAAATCGGCTTATTTTGACCTCAGCAACATGTGGTAGGATTTTGTACAGACCTTTTAGAGACACCCTGTATAATTAGAAAACCTTGAGGTTGAGGTATATTATAAACGTTATTAAAACAAACACTTCTTCTGCTCAGAGAATTCAAAAATGCAATAAAATACAGGAGGTTCCATTCAAATAAACACAACTTTGATACTTTCAAGCATTTTGGGACACTCTGTGAACATGAAAATGATTTTAAATTACCTAATATAACCCAAAAGTCAAACTTTTTGAGAGTCACCTCTTTTAGTCACAATATTCCAATCCGTTTAGCATGAATTAAAGATGGGACACATTTATCCGCAAAGAGTCCGTTTGACCGTGTTTGACGGCCGAGTTAATGCGAAAAATACACGGAACCTGCTGGGTTCGGACTTGTTGCGGACTCAAATCGTATAAGTTTGTCCCGGCCCTAACTAGGAGTACCAACGGGTACCCGGGTACTCTCAATGATTTTTGAGCTCGGGTATCTTTGCTTGATACCCGGTACACGAATATTACCCTATACCCGAATTTTACCCGATACCCGAATATTTCCCGATACCTGGGGTCGTATTTTCGAAACCGTTAAAGTACGATCCGTATGCGTATGCGAAAGTGGATGAAATTTTTACAAAAACAGATCAATTTTATTTTATTATTTCACCCAGTTTTGTACCACTTAGGTGCAAATATGAACCACTTTCGTGCTCGACTTATACTCAAACGGTTTCAAAAATACGACTCCTGAATATTACCTGAATCCGAAAAGCTGGTACACCTTACGTTACATCAACCTTCAGGATCGGATTCCGTCGTACGATGTCATTACAGTGCAGTGCCGCTTAAATATGTCGATAGATATCCGTTCTTTAAATATCACTCTGTCTCTACTCCCTTCTCTTTTCTACTCTTGTCAGGCAGCATTGTAATGTATTCAATTCTTTGACTGATTTATATAATGACAATAGCACTAATAGCAGTGATGGATAACAAATAAAATATGCAAGTAACAGGTATTTTCGGGTATCGGGTCATTCTCGGGTAACGGGTCAATCTCGGGTATCGGGTCATCCTAGGGTAACGGGTACTACTCGGGTAATAGCTTCGGGAACCCGGGTAGAAAATATTTCGGGTATCGTCGTCCCTAGCCTAAACCCTGCATGTTTATGTAGATGGGTACTCCGCCACATATCTTCTACGCCTGATTGACTTATCTTTCCAGGAATCCCAATGGCGGAGAAGTTCAGCTTTTGCCTTCACACCCTTTTATGCGACATAGCTGTCAGATGTGAAGAATATAGAAAAGAGATTATCGACACCCAAGTAGACTGTATGGTCAGCTTAACCAACAGTATATTAAGAATGCAAGATCCAAACAACTGTAATAGTAGTACAAAATTGTTCCTGTGTAAAACCACAGTTCCTCTACTAATTGGCCTATGCAGGGCATTGGGAAGATTCAGTTTCAATGATCCTCCATTAATAAGCAGACTTTTTCCCAAACCTGAAAACCCTTTGGGCCAAAAACAGGACACTTTTGTATATAACAGGAGTTTTAGTAATTTCAGGTGTATAATACCTAGGAGTTTGTCTGGTAATTTGACGGCTACTTTGGATATCCTGGCTATCACACAGGTTCGTAGTTAATAATCAGGCAACGTTTTGCTAAGATATCAACACATTTTAGGGCTACGATACACCGGATATTGCCTATAACGCAAATTCGTTGAAAAGGGGCTCTGTTATCAACCATCATGTGAATTCATATGATCCTACAACCTACTTTTTTGCTAAATTTGGTTCTTCATTTAATCAATTTCCACAACTTAGGATAAGTGATGTAAATGATAAGAAAAACACTATCACTCTTTCCGTCAATCACTTGAATACAATTCTGGCACTAAGTAAGAAGTTACTTACAAAAGATATGCTGTCTCTGTTGGATGAGCAGTCCTTGGAGATCAACGTCACTGGAAAAATTCAGATTTTCCCGTACAAAACTTTTTCTGAAACTATGAATTTGGTTATGGTTACTTTGATGAGGGAACTATTGCAGCATCAGTATAATTTGCCTGTTCCTTTTACGAAGGATGTCCAAGAGTTTGTCAAAGGTGAGGAATATATGTATAACACACCGACATCACAAAAAGTTGTTTACCACCCTTTTATTTAAGTTAGACAGTTTTTTGTTACTAACGTCCTCAACAAAAAAATATCTTGAACTAACATGCGAGGTTGGTCAGAAACCAAGTCAAAAACTTCAGACTCGACCAACCAAACCCAACCAACACCTACCACACAGCCTTACCTTAGGGTTGGGCTAAGGTTTTGTTAGCAACAAACAAACAACCCTCAAAAAACCTAATAATGATGGTGCGGGTATGGAATTGCTTCCGTGTATGATAAGAGTCGATGTCCTGACTAATCTGAACCTTCTTATGTTTACATCCAATTTAACACGGTGTCCCATAACATGTGGTGAAACTTTATTTTCGAAAATTTCAATTATTTTTAAACGGATAAAGATAATATATTCAAAATTCCTATAATAGCGTTTTTGAAGGTGAGAAATCCGAATTCGGTATTGGTGTGTACAGCGTGATCAGTTAAGAATAGCGAGCGGCAATATCCTGAAAAGTATTCTTCGGAAAGGCTTGCGGCGAAAAAAATTTATTACCAAAACAGCCAAGAGAAAAACCTGGAAAATATGTTCAAGTTTCTGGAATGGTCGCTAGGGGGCGTAACAAGCAGCACTACGGCAAAATTTTATCGAAATCCTATTTTTCTACTTGGTGTTGGTTGTTACGCCCCTAGCGACCATTTCAGGAACTTTTTCCAGGTTTTTCTCTTGGCCGTTTTAGTTATCCATTTTTTTGCCGCAAGCCACTACGATGGATAGTATCCGGGATATGGCCGCTCGCTATCCTTAAATGATCACCCTGTACATACAACATGGTGGGCAACTAAGAATGCGAGGTACTGCATCTGGGAAACTATCCATCGTAGAGGCTTGCGGCAAAAAAATTTAACACTAAAACGGCAAATAGAAAAACCTGGAAAGTATTTTGAAGTTTCTGACATGCTCGCTAGGGGGAGTAACTGCAATCTTGAATCTAAAAAGTGATGTTTCTGAGAATTCCGCTATATTAATCTATCAGAAAAATGCTGTATCTCTAAATATGAAGTGGTGGGGGCATCAAAGGCTTTCGTAAATAACAGCCTGCATCTTCGAAAACGGCTAATCCGATATTAATAAACTTGGGCTTGTTGAAAGGAGCTATTATTGGGCTACAAATCTTAATATATTTGAGTTTTTGTTGATTACACATGTCGCCGCTAGAGAGCTTTTTTTGACATTCTGACAAATATGGTTGATTTTCTCAAAAAAATTATATACATTGGTATGATTTTTTTTCTATGAAAAAGTAGCTTAATGATGCCTCAACTAGGTCGCGATAACCGCATTTCGATATCTTGGTTTTCACCCAAAATATTGGTCAACAAAATTGTATACGAAAATTTCCAAAATTTAATTTTTTCGCAACTATATTTTTTTTTAAGTCTTTCTTTTATGTAAGTTGTGACCCTAAAAAGGGACGTTGGAGTTTTAAATGTGTGGTGTTTCATACTGGAAGGCAAAATTATTGGTCATATATTTTTTAGCAATCCCTAAATAATAATAATAATAAATGCTTTATTTTCAAATCATATTATAACTTATTCATCACAACCATGAAATGAAATTACGTCATAAGGGAAATCATTGCTTCCATCTCAAAAATCATCCATACTGTATGGCTCCAGATCAATTAGTAGATTTTTAATTTTCTTTCTGAATAGACGTTTGCTTCCTAGTTTTTTTATGGCATCTAGCAGCTTGTTGTGCAGCTTTACACACATATAGTGAGGAGCTTTCTCTGTTAAAGCTAGGCGATGTCTTGGATATATTCTGCTGTTTATTAATCTTGTATTATGTTCATATGTCGTGCCTTGGAATAAGTATTGATGTTGAAAGAAAAACATAAGACATTCATAGATGTGGAGACCATACACAGTCAAAATTTTCATCTTCTTGAAAATAGTTCTGCAAGAATCTCTCGGCTTCTTATTTCTCATGACTCTCAGAACTCTTTTTTGGGCTACAAACCCTTTTTGGATATAACTATCTCTCCCCCAGAATATGATGCCATACCTCATTGTACCCTCGAAATTAGCTAAATAGATAATTCTTGATGTATTTACGTCTACATATTTTCTATTTATTCTTATTGCATAGCAGACCTTGTTTAGTTTTTTCATAAAATGCAAAATATGAGTACGCCAACTGAGATATTCATTAATGTATAGTCCTAGAAATTTAGTGTCTTCAGAGAATATGAAATCACCCAATATATCCGGTTTCTGGACTCTCGAAAGCTTCGTTCTGAATTCAATATTAGTTTGTTCTGTGTAAACCATTCGGTGACATCCTTCATAAATTTGGTGCTATCCGTAAGCAGTTGGTTGAGATTGCTGCCTCCAATCACAAGGTTCGTGTCATCTGCATAGTTAACTATCTGGAACTTCTCATTTGACAACCCTCCAATGTCATTCATAAAAATAATAAAAAGAATGGGTCCCAGGATGCTGCCTTGTGGAATTCCATTTTCGCTATTGGCCATATTCGAGTAAAAAGATGTACCATCAGTCGTTATACAAACTTTCTGCTTCCTGTCTTCCAAACAGGATGACATCTACTTCAGAACATTTCCTCGAATTCCATATAACTCCAGTTTTCTCAGCATTAATGATCTATCCAGGCAGTCATAAGCTTCGGACAAGTCAAGAAATAAACCAATACTTAAAGCTCCAGATAAGATCCACTCCACTCATGATAAGTTCAAACAGTTTGGGTTAATATGTTGATTGGCTTGTAGATCTCCATTGATTGAGGGCCTCCTGTCTTGTAAATAGGCTTTATCAAAGAGATTTTCATGTTTTTTGGAAATACACCATATTCAAAAGAATTGTTCATTATGTAACACAGAACAGTAATACATGTAAAGTCCTTGGCGAAAACACGGATACAATTCTAAAATCACAAGGCACGTCATGCTGTGTTGCCAAGTCACCGAGTAGAGGTTGAATTATTAAGATATATTGCAGATTTATAGGTAACGCTCCTGCCCATATGGCTGCTCCTGCCCGAGTAAAAAGGTACGCTCCTGCCCAGCGTAGCCGGTGGATGTTCTCTTAAATATCGTTTAAAAAGTAACGCTCCTGCCCAACCTATCTTGTATAACCTCGTCTCGTTTTGTCGTTTTCCTGAAAGACTGTCGATACAAAAATGGCAACGTTGCAAATAAATTGTGTCCGTGTTTTCGCCAAGGATAAGTGTAATACATGGCTCAACGGATAATTTGACAATACAGGTTGGAATGTCATCTATTCCACAGCTAAATTCATTTTTGAGCTTATGGCCGATCTCTTTCAATTCTTCTGGTGTTACTGAGTCGTAAAACATAGACATCTCATTTCTGGCAATATTTGGTTGATACCTGCTGGATTCAATGTTTTTGAGAAGGTTTGGGATAACTGGCAAAAGGTAACAATTGTATTTTTCCGCAATTTCATTTGGTTCTCCATCTATCTCCATACAGGAGTTTGTGTGCTCCTTTCCAGTTATGTCCTTGCAGATGTCCCACATACATTTTATTTTGTTATTGGCTTTCTTCAGCTTGTTTTCATAATAATAACAACGGGATTTTCTTAAAAGGTCATCATATTCTTTTTTTTTTTTGTTATAGTCCAGCTTGTATCTGGTGTGATGTTTGGATAATAGTAGTAGTTTATCCAGACTATTCTTACATTCAACAATATCCTCATTCTGATAGACTTTTATAGTCTTTTGATGTCTTGCCAGCTGTAGTGGAAAGCTCTTATAGAACATAATATATGTGTATTGGTGCATGAAAATTTCCCATTGCTCATCGACCTCAAATTTTTCTGTTTTATAAACCTTGGACCAATCATTTTCTGATAGGCTTTCCACAAATTGACATTTATTTTCATTTGTAAAAAATCGTTTCCATTTTTGTTGAGGTTCCGGCTTTCTGTTTATTTCAAACATCAGTTTCTGTGCCATATGATCTGAAGCGAAGTTGTCAAAAACAATGGCATCCTTTTCAGGAAAATTAGTGAAGATATTGTCGATGCAGCTAGCAGTTCTTGCAGTTATTCTCGTGTTTTCCGATATTCTTGGATGTAAATCGAAGAAAGACATTAATGATAGAAAATCGGTCTTGTTTTTATTTTCTCTGATGAATTCTATTTTGAAATCCCCCAGAATACAGATCTATTTTCTTCACAAGCTTCCTGCAGTACTACTTCCATTTTTTCCAAGAAACTTTGCATGTCAGCCTTAGGTGACCTATATATTACCAGAAGAAGAAGACAACTCCTCCATGCTGTCCCTCTTCTCTGGCAAACGTAGCCCACAGTTTGAATTCTCCCAAGCCAATACACTGCAACTGTTCCTCAGTTTTCCAATGTTCTGTCAAGCATCAAGTTCAACTTATCAATAGAAGTCCCAATCGATTGTATATTCTGGTGAATCACACTGACTAATGAATCGTTATATGGGTCATTGATGGAACTCCTTGCTGTTTCATTTATAAAAAATCATTTCCATAATTCACCTGGGGCGCTATTCTGTACGCGTTACCAAAGGCCGTCGGTATCGGTAACTATCACAAAATGCACGAATAATGTGATAGTACCGATACCGACGGCTCTCGGTAACGTGTACAGAATAACGCCCCTGGTTCCTGTATCGGTCCAACCTTGTTCTGTAGACAGGACATCTGACATCCCTGGCGGAATGTACTGATTCACCTTCGATTTTCGATCGGGCACAGTTTATACAGTTCAATTGCTCCGCATAACAGCTTTTTCCGTTGTGCTCCTTGCCACATCTGTAACAACACTCCTTTTCTTGGCAATGCTTGAACACATGTCCGAATCTACAACACTTGAAACACATGGCTAAATTCAAATGCTCCTGAACAAATACTTTGACCAGATCAAAATCAACTTTTTCTCGTTTTCAGTACCATTTTATTATATCAGGAGGTCCTTGTAAGATCCAGTTTTCTTTATTGGCATTGCGACACTGCCTTTTCGAAATCACTTTCATTTTGTTCGCCACTTTGTAGCCCAGTTCTTCGATTTCATTGTTCAGTCTCACGAGTTCTTCTTCTTGTCCAGTGCAATCTTCAGTTTGTCCTGTTGTGCTTTGTCGTGACTTTCTATCACTATCGATCCATCTTTTAGTTGCTTCACGTTTTCAAAGCCTCCATTCACTTCTTTTGGTTTGATCGCATCTTTCAACTGTTTCATAGCTTCTTTTGGGTCACTCACATGGTCTATGTTTACAACTGTTTCCAGTGATCTGCTGGTTTTAGGGGTTGTCCAAACATCAGATTCCGCATTGCTTTGAGACATTGTTGGGTTGGATTTTGTGATTACGGTTTCTGCAAAAGTCTTTTTTGGCTCGACATCGCTAGAAACTTTTTTATTAGTTTTAATAGACAACAGCTCATTTCCCAGTACTTTGTTATCAGCTTGCAGTGTACCAATTTTATGAACCAACCTGGTTATGTCTTTATAAATAGAAGTTATGGCAATTCTGACCTTGGTATTTTCCACCATTTGTGCCGAACTTTTTACCTCGGCACTGTTACTGACGTCAATAATGTCAAGGGATGCAAATACCTCATTGATTATCGTTTCCATTGGACTTATGTCAGAGAGCTTATTCATTAATATGGTTTCGATATCCACTCTCTGCAGATCATTATCACCCACTATGCCCATTTTTTCACACTGCCTTTCTGATCGCATTCTTTTGTTTGTATACACGTCTTCTTTATGCAACACCTCGTCTCCATCTTCAATTACGCGTTCTATATCATCGTACTGTTTAGGTGGAGTACGTGAAATTGAAGTTCTGGGCTTGAAAACAGCATCCTCAATTGGAACCAGAAATTGCTTCATGCTCACGTTTTCACTATCCCCTCGTATTTCCTTACTGCTATCTGCCTATCAGCCCTAACTCAAACTAACCCAAACATGTTTCAAGAGCAAAATGACCTTTACAAAAGTTATAGAGGATCAAAAACTAAACAACTTCGCCTTATAAAATTTTTTGATAGCTCTGATTGGTCAGATTGGTTAACATGGTGATAGCCGAAGTAACAATGGCTACATTCAGGCGGTCCCAGCAGCTTAAGCTGCTTGATAAGCATCCCACCTGAACGTAATGCTCATAGGAAAAAGAAAATTCTCTTTTCTATAGTAATGCTGTTGTAAAGCGTCACGTCAGCGACTGCGTGTTTTGCTCAGCGTAAAAAGTTGACGCTTTTTCGAATCTCGCTTGACATATAAAGTTGGGTTATGTTTATGTGTTTATGATTACATACTCATTATATTATTATGATGATAGTTTTCGTCTCTTTGAGGCACCAACTATATCAACCGGCTGGACAAATTTCTCTACAGCCACGAGTAGTGAGTACTTACCCACTAAAATGAAATAATTCTAAAAAGAGCCCCCCAATGATTTGATTTAACAACAGATTATCTGTTTTTTCAGCGTTTCACTTCGAATATCATCTCATCCGCTTTTGGATTTATAATATCGATAATAATAGTAATAATAAATAAGAATCGAAGAAGAAAAAAAAAGTTCATTGCAATAATAATTGACATTAATCATTCTGAATGGGCGATTTCCGATGGGAGCAGATCGACGGTGGGTGACGGTGATTTGTAGGATGATTTTTTGATGGTGTTGTGTTATTTTGGAGCCTCAGCGTTAATAAAAATAATAATAAGTAGGTAGATTTTTTTGGTTTCGATTAGATAGGATAAGAATGTTCCACTTTGGTTTTCGATTTCGTATTTTTTCTTCTGGTTGAGAATATTTCACATTATTGTGCAACGTCAGGGCAGACGACGCCGACGGTGATCTGTTGGATGGTTTTTCGATTGTGCTGTGTTATTGTAGTCCCAGCGTTAATAATAATTGGTAGGTAGATTTGTTTCGTTTCCATTAGGATTAGGATTTTTCACTTTGGTTAACGATTTAGTATTTTTTCTTTTGAATGAGGATATCTTCGTTTTGTGCAAAAAATGCACGTCAGTTCTTTTCTTCTTACAAGTTGGATTTCAATTTTGTGATGGATTTGAATCAAAACTGGGTTCTGCCTGGGCTGCTCGGAGAGCGGTTAATCCAGCTAGTATCATATAAAAATAAAACACTCAGACACGGCAAGTGCTAGTTGATAATTTCTTGATCTGACTATTAATAAATAACGTTTCCCTGCATACTGATTTTTCCAATTTTCTGTATTTTCGTAGAAAAAAATAATTTCTCAGTACTCACATAATAATACCTTTTTGGGATACTCAAAGTAAAGTAGTTAAAGGAGGGCGACATTACACTGGCTCACTCAGAACAGGTATTAAGTTGCCTCAAATAATAATAGTTTGGTTTCCCCTATATGACCGTGCTCTGTGTCGGTTGTTATGCAAAACACCCTGTGTATGGAAAGTGTCAATAACAATCATTCCATTTCAAGGGCTATATCTGAATGGCCAAACCGAGCTTCAAAGTCGTAATCACGATGCCAGTGAAAAAGAAGACAGGGAAAGCAACTTTGCCCTGGTAAACAAATTTAAAGTGAACGTCATGGCCAATGCAGCGTGTGTTGATCTTCTTGTATGGGCTATCGGAGACGAAACTGGTAAGCAACATCATCACCTTCAAGTTTACCTCCATTTTCAATAATTACATTTCACATTTTATTGCAGTGGACTCTGAATATAACTTTTCAACTCTGACGAAGTTTTTAAGATCCACTTTACTAGGTGAAAAACTGCTTGTCTGATTTTGCCTGGGAGATTTTTGAGTAGAAGTTGTCACGAACTGTGAAAATCTGTGATTTTCAAATATGTTATATTTTTAGCATCTTTTTGATTTGCGTGTGTTATTTGTCTAGCAACTATGAAAAGTCCTTGATATCCTGCATTCCAAAGTGACTAACCAATTTTAGGCTTTATTGTGAGTTTTCAATTTGTATATGAAGTTCTAAAGGTTCATCTACAATAATGAAGTTTCCATTAGTTACGATTTCGTGGGAATGCAGTCAAACATGATACTAGTAAGGCTTAACTGGATCTCATTTATTGTACTAGTCAAGCTTCCGGGGATTCATTGTCCCCTTTTTCAGGAATTACTACATAGAAAATAATATGGCTGCTTCCAGTGTCTGATTAAGAATATTAACATAAGTGGGCTTGAGGAAGATTATTCCTGTGTGAAAACCCACTAATTTTACTCTACTTTGATAAGTTTATACACCTAAATCAGACACTGGTCGTAGCCATATTATTTTCTATGTAGTTAGTACTAAAGAAGAGGACAATGAATTCCCAAAAGCTTGACTAGCTTGAATTATCCCTATTCTGATGAAAATAAGACTTCTAATTCCATACAAAACAATGTTTTGGAAAAACGTTTTGTTTTATTTTGGACTAACTCTAGAAGCTTCAACATCCTCGAAGTTTCGCTTCCATTATTCATTTTAGTCAATTGTAATATATATTTCCAATCATTCAAGGTGCCGACAGCTTATGCGGACGATTGTCGGAAAAAATAAATTCTAATCAAGGCTACAGACTCGTTTTGGCTCATATGCCACTACTCATGGTGTGTTTAGAAGGTCTAGGAAAGCTGGCACAGAAGTTTCCTAATATTGCTTCAACATCCATATACTATTTGAGGGACTTTTTGATCGCCCCTTCGCCGATATTATCGAAATTGCATCGACACGCGAACGAGAAAAGTGGAAAGGATAATTTGAAAATCACTGGTGAGTACTGTTACAAACTTGGTTTATTATTCTGATGTGATTTATTTGCGAATTAATTACTTTTCGAATTTTTCGATAATTGATCCAACATTCAATAATATGGAAAGGGAGGTGTTTTGCTTCAGGGAAGTTTTGAAAATAGTTTAGATATCAACAAAACATCAGTCCTTGCTTTTAGTCTGTCCGCTTTAACGATGGAAGGAGATAGATAACCTTTTAGATACCGTTTTATGAGTTCTTCGCTGATAACTTACCAAAATATTTCGTAAGTTTGGAAGTAAACATGTTTGTATTTTGTCATCATTGGAGGTAAATTGAACTGAAGGATCCGTTCATTCAGATAAACATCGCACACGAAAAATGTCTATCTCCGCTCACATAGAATGTGCAAGAGGGAGCTTTCTGAATGCTTTAAACACTATATGAGATCAACTGAGCAGCAATTGTTGACAGATCCAAAGTTTTTCTTGTGGTACGTGACCCCTATTCGTCACAAACCACGTACTACCGTGCGGGATGCCAATTATATCCCCAATAGTATGGCTCTGGAAGATAATAAGATGAGTCAGGGTTTAAAATGGCAAACATGTGTGCAAAGAATCTCCAAACATATCTAGTCCAGCTCCATTGGCATCATTGACGGGTTTGAGAAGATCAAGAGTCTTACTTACAAACATGCATAAATGTCCCCGAATTTATCGATTTTTGATCGATGCTACCCTCTTAACATAGGTTTTCATACGCTACAGAACCATACATTAAAATAGGTCTTAACACAGTTTTAACCAGTTAGAGTTGCCTTTTGCTTGATAAGTGACTGCGTCGATTCATAAGGAAGTTTAGCGAACCCATGCCTGCCTTACCTTTTCTAACGTTATCTTCGATCTGATGTCAGGCTTCTGTCAAGGGTGACGCCAAGATACTTGCCAGTGTCACTCCATGAAATCTCGACTTCGTTGATTTCCAGGTGAGCCTAAACAAAGTCCTGCTTATGTCCCATCAAAATGGCTGTTTCTGACCTTGTTTATTCTGATTTTCCACAGGTTTGCCCATTTTTCTAGATTGTTTAAAGCAGTTTGCTTTCAACCATCTGTTTGCGCTTATTCCTCGCTGGCAAAGCTGCATCATCAGCGTACAGTGCCAGAGTGTTGCCCACTAGATAGGGGACATCACTCGTATAGATACTGAATAGGAGAGGTGATAGAACTCTTCCCTAAAGAAAGAACACCAGTCTCAATCTCTCAGACAGTTGAGTGGCTCTCGCTCACTCTGATCCGGAATGTCCTGTCGAAAATCCGATCGGCTTAAGTTTGTGTATAAGACAGTCGTGCCAAACTCTGTCGAAAACTCGTTCCATGTCCAACATCCAGACGTGCGTCCGGCGTTCAAGTTTTCCATCACGTATACCGAGATTTTCAGGGCTTGCAGCTCTGTTGGATGCCCCTTAAATCCGTACTGTTGAGCGGTATGGCGTCTAGTCTATCACACTTCGCTTTTCAGCGTTTCAGACTGTTTAACCAATTTTCCAAGGTAACTGTAATGTTTTTGGGCAATAGTTCTGTGGGAAGGTCAAAGGTTAAATCCTTCCCTGGCTTATTCATCGTTATCAGTTCTCCCCGCTTCCAATAAGCAGGAAAGTGACCCAATCCCTGCACTGCCCAAAATAGCACAAAGCGTTGTGATCCCTTTCCTCGGGATTAAACAAAATTTTGTTTGAAATCCCTTCCATCCCGGGAGCCTTCCTGCGTCTCAGGCTTTTTAGATTTTTTTTTTGTATCACTAAAATAAAAAAGGGCTTAAACGTCTTTGAGAATTGAGCGAAGCCCATCTGTCGATTCCTCGACCGAGTCCATATGCTCATCTCCCTCATCCACATTTGTTTGTGATCAAGGAGACCTCAAAAACTTCATGTGTCTGTATTCAGTAACCTATTGGAGAATTGTTCGATGGTTAGGCAGCGAACGACTAAGCTGGATATGTGGGGCCATTACTGGAAGCAATCAATACGGATTCTCTAGGAACAATTATTTGATGCATAATTTGGTGGCATATGAAGCGGATTTGTTGGAGGTTATGGGGCCATTTTCACGGAGCTGAAAATCTTCTGGATTAAGAGCTTTCTATGGCACAGTTCTCCGTTGTTGACCGGCATGCCTCACTGTGGTCCACTATTACTGAACATTTGTCGTGATCTAAAGAATACCACAGTCACATAATAGGTATGTTTGTTACTTCAGTGTAGGATAGTGTAATGCGGATTGACTTTGTAACTAATGGCTACAAGTGTAAAGGAAATTTACCAAACGAGTTAGTACGGTTAGTAAAGATATTCTATCCTAAAAAACAGACAAATATTTTAACTAACCCAAACTAACCCAAACAAAGCCACACTGAGTGTTTCAGTGTAGAAAAGTGTAAAAAAGTTTGCACTAGTGGAGCATAACAAACACAACTATTGTCTCGTACGATTGAGTGCTGGAATGATTTGGTACTTGCGTTTCATTATGGAATTGGTCTATCAAAAACAACGTTCGCCTGAATATTAAAAAGTTCCGCTTTATCAGCTTCCACAAAGTCATTCAGAGACCGTTTACATAATTCGATTTGCGTATAGAGAAACTATCTCATACAGGGTGTTTCCTAAACATTGTGGTGATCTGAAAGATATTTTCATGAAAACAAGTTCCTATGAACATTTGTCGAAAATGCTTCCTAAGGGAGCTATGCCCCTTTGAATAGGGCACCCTGGATACGGTTTTTCATGAATATTTCCGAAACCATTGATACTGAAGACTGGATGGGTCATGGGAAAAACAATCTCATTTTTTTATGGTACTTTTTTCACATTCAGACTTGAGAATATGATACCTGAAGTTTTTTACGTGAAAAAGATGGGTCTTCCTCGATATTTTCGGAATCGCTCAAACTGAAGTATTGAAATTTTGTGCCTGCCTCAACTTTTGACGCCAAATTAGATTCCGAGCTTAACATTTTAGAGTTTTAATCAGAGGCATGTGATGGTGGTTATGGGTGAAAACAATCCCATTTTTGTAGCTTGCCTAGGAAGAATTTTTCGACAAATGTTTTTAGGATCTTTTTTCCATGAAACTACCTCGGGCATCACCCCACAATTTTTTCACCAATGTTTAGGTAAACACCGTCTATAGCTTCCAAGTTTTGAGAATCATCACAATTCAAAATTTTCAGAAATTGGGTCAAATACTAAAAAAAATCAATTTCTCTTATAACCCTTTATAAATTTTGGTAAAATGTTTGCAAAAACCTTTTGTCATCTCTTCAAGTATGACATGAACTGACTATACAATTGATAAGTTTTGTTACTCTAGCTACTAGCTTATACCGAACGTTCAAAAATCAAAGTCAAACTTAAAAAAAATATATGTTATTATGAATAGTAACATCAATATCATTAGAGCCAAATATCAATAAATGAACTATCTAAAAATACTCTTCTATGTAAGAGTACGGATTCGTATAGTTTTGTCACTCTAGCCTATACAAGGTGTTCAAAAATGACCAAAACAAACACTTTATTTTTGAATAGCTCCCGTAAAAACATTGACAATAATTGACGAATGTACTGGTTCTTGAAAGAATATTTTATGATGGTTCTTGCATTGTAGATTTTTTGGCTCTAATCAGCTCATTATTGCCATTTTTTAAATTTATCGAATGTTTAGTTTTAGTTCGTATCATACCTAAAGAAATGACAGAAAGATTTGGCAAAATCTCTGCTGGAGTTTACAAGGTGGGTAATAAATATGATATTTTTTTCCAAATTTGATCTGACTTCATTAGCATCCTGTGAAACAAATCATTACAACAAGATTATCGTTAAAGGGGCTTTTGGATCTGCTAAATTCAGAAACGCTATTCGTTTTTGAATTTTAAAAAATGCCTAGTAACATTTTAGGTTTTTGGGGCCGTATATTGATCAAAGGAAGCCATGGAAATCACATGCATATATACATGCTTATATCCCCGCTTATATCATTTCTTTGTATGAAAAGAATATAGATTGTTGAGTACTTGAACCGGAAAAAAAATCCTAGTCGGTCTATTTTTGATTAAAGAGCGAATTGTCGCCTATCAAAATGAAACACACTGTTTTATTCAAATTCTTTAGATAATTTCTATGCGAAAAAACTGCGAGTTACTAATTAACAGTATGTCCCCGGTGGAGGTGTTACTAGAGGACAAATGAACTCAAAATTTGAAGATACGACAAAAAGTCAATGTTAATAAAAGTTTTTGCTTGGTCTAAAAATAACATCCGTCAAAAGAAAATAACATAGTATGAAGATTACTCAGAAGAAACTGCAGATAAATATGTTTTATTATTGTTCAATTCTGGACTGAAAATACAAAATTGATTCAATTGAAGTTTCTTATGGAAAATTGCATTTTCAAAATATGTAGAAACTTTAGCAAGAATTACATTTTGGGTTTTGATATCTTAAGATGATTTTCTCTTACACAAAATAACAATTTGGTATTTTTGACCATCCCTGTATTATACTTAACTTTCTTCTTCATCGTTTTCCATCCAAAATTAAAAAAAAAAAGAATGATGAATAACAGCAGTTGCTTCTAAGTAAATTTCACATTTCGTTATTCTTGCTGTCTCCATGTTTCTATATTTCAAGATTTTTTTTGACAAAAGTTATTTTTAGACCAAGCAAAAACTTTTATCAAAAATGACTTTTTGTCGAATCTTTAAAGTTTTGGTCACCTATCCGGGGACATAGGTACTGTAGATATAAAAAATTTCAAACTCAATTATGTATAATATGTCATTGTATGTTACCGGAAATTAAATCTTCAGTTCTCAAAAACAAAAAAGTTGCATCGATAAAAGAAAAAATCTAGGCAACTTCAATTTTTTGAATGTTATATAAACTGAAGATCTTTTTTTTCTTTATGTAATAATACAATACTCTGATCTCATGGCTCAGCATAAACATTTGTATTTTATGGCATACGTAGCATGGCATCGGCAATGCGGTACGCTCCGCGCTACGTATGGTGCATTTCGAAAAATCATATTTCGAGAACCATTACAGATAAAAGGTTGCGGTCTTTTTTAAAAACTTTCTCATATATTTTACTACATTTCATTAGCAGCATATAGCATGAAATTTTTTCTAACAAGAAAGTTTCTCGCTTACTGAAAATGTCATTACAAAAAATTCAATTTTCATTGTTGAGGTTTTGAGAAAAATTGAAAATAACAAAGTCTGAGAATTATATTGCCTCAGTGATCATCGCTTATGTATGCTCTTCAAGTCAAAAAAAAAATCATTCGGATATGTTGAATAGTTTCGGAGTTATTGCATGGTGAATGATGGGAAGTATTTTTTTTAAATTTTCGCATTTTTGCAGGTTTTTTCCGATTTTACAAAACTCGGTACCACTAAAAAAAGTCGTAGTTGCCCATTTCGTATTTACAATAACCTAACTGATGATTTGGGTCAGGTTTCATCTGGTTCTAAGTCGATTTATTTTTTTTCAAGAAGGAAGCGACTTTTTCAGGCTTTTTTATTCGACTCCTCATCTTGTCCCTGCTGAGCTAACATACGCTGTAGCAACGGAGACCTACTACGACCTTGTGCTATGTTTTTGGACTGATGTGTGAAAACATATTCAATGTCCCCTGTCCTGCTACTGATTGTAGAATCCAAAGTTTTACTCTTCAATATTGACTTAAAGAAAAGAGAGAGATGCTTTGTACCATACTTTCAAGATTTTAGTTCCAAAGAAAACAGATCAGAATAATTTTGATAAAAAAAAACGTCTGCATTTTCCACCAAATCACAGAATCTTGAAGTTTTTATTTTCATGCAAATATTTTTTCGCACGCGTCGCACTTTTGGGATTTTTTATTCGATAGACCAATGAATGGAACTTATTACTCTATGTTCTAAGTACCCACACATACTAGGCGAGAATCAACTGGGTCCTTTTTTTATAGTTCTTAACATTTGTATGTGTAAGATTTGATGTTAATTATTTTTTAAAAACCATATCCACGATCAAAAAGGTTATAACTTAATTTTTAATGCACAACTTCTTCATTGTCCATCCTAGTTACAAAAAAAAAATTTTTTGAAAGTTATTCTAAATAACTACAACAGAGTCATATTTCCATGTCAACTTATGAACTATTTCACCTCATATCGACTTTTGAGTGGTTGTGATAAATCAATTTTCGATAGCCTCCGGAAACAAACTTAAAGCCGAAACCACCAAATCCATATCGCCCATCCAGGGAGCTTTTGAGAAACTTAGAGATGCCGCTATTGAGAATCTGTGTTACGCGCTCAAGGCCGCTCATGCATTGGACAATGACTGTGTTAGAGCATTGGTAGCTTCAGTTTCGAATAGGCTCTTCACTGCTGAGAAAAGTGAAAGGTAAAATCAGTTCAATTCCGAAATGAGGTTTGGCAAACATGGCTAAAAAAAGAACAGAGTTTAACGTTCTTGAATTATTTATTACAAGAATATCTTCTTTATTTCAGTGAATCCACTCTAATTTCCACCAATATAGTGATAATGCTAGGTCACGTGGCGGTATCCATGAAAGGAACACCCCGAACGACAGACACAATCTTACAATTTTTCCAACAGAGATTTGCAAGAGTTCCGTCAGCTCTGGATACTCTGATTGTGGATCAGTTAGGTTGTATGGTTATTGCGCAATGTGAACCGCATGTCTATGAGGTGGTGATGAAAATGTTCACTATGATCACTGTTGAGAGCAGAAGTGCTACTTATTCGGATTCAAATTCGAATGACAAGGCCCAGTACAGGTAAAATTTTCAACAGTTTATGTTGGATGGAATTTTTATTGTACAGGTTGTACCACATAAGATCATTAACTCCCTTATCTCGGAAGATATGCTTTTTACGGAAAAAACTTAAATATAATGTTTTCAATGGAACTTTATTGTTATACAGGGTGATTTTTAACTTTTAACACAATACAGGGTGTTTCAAAAACATGTTGCCAAACTTTGAGGGGTTATACCTCACAAAATATTACGATAGACCCCAAATTGTCCAATCCGAAAGTTGATATCAAAAGAGATACAGGGTGTCAAAATTGAATTTTAGTTTTTGATTTTTTGTAATAACTTTTGAAATAATCAAGATATTTTGATGAAATTTGGTATATGAGGATTGTTTGACATGCGAAATTCAAATTTCAACTTGATTTGGCTCTAACTTGTAGGTGGCGCCACCTACACACCTTTTCACTCATTCAAATAGTCATAAGTTTTTTGTATGCACTCGAATTTTCTTTTTTATCGAAAATTTGATTTTTCCGGCATATTTACATAAGAAAGGTATTCTTTGTAAAAGTGGCCAGGAGTAACCTTTTTCAAGATATTTGCACTTAAAATAATCTATTCAGTGTGATTTTAAATTGAAGATTTTGAAAATAGACCTAGGTGGCGCTGAAAACGGCGTTTTCATGCTAATTTAGACATTTTTCTCAATCATCATCATCATCATTCAGCCCTCTGTGTCCACTGCTGAACATAGGCCTCCCCAATCATTTTCCATTCCAATCTGTTTTGTGCTGTTTGTATCCAGTTGCTGCGGGTCCTCTTAATATCGTCCGACCAACGCGTAAGCGGTCTTCCTCTACTTCGCTTGTCCGTTCTAGGTCTCCACTCAAGAAGCCTCTTTTCCCATCGATCATCCCGCAATATTTTTTTATAAAAAAAAATCAAACTTCATTTTGGATGTTTTATTTTTTTTTTTTTTTTTATTTTTCTTTTTTTTTCCATAAGAAACATTGAACATTGAAACAACTGTCAAAGTTATCATGATTACGCCGTTTTCAAAGCCACCCACGATTATTGTACCAATTAGTACATCTATTTCCTTATTCCTTGTTCCTTCGAAGAACCATCCTCAGGTAGAGGAAACCCAAATTAAACCAATAAACTAATTTGATTGATTTAAGTTATTGATCTGTATGTCCATAGGCACCTGGTGTGTATGATTAATACACCAAAAGTGTTTCAATGTATTATATTTTGCTGAAAATTGGTTTTTTAACAGAAGGTTTTTCATGAGCTTTTTTTATTCTTTTTTTTTTGACAACAACAACATTTTTTTTCTATTAGTTACAATTCAATTGTCTCCTCTCACAATCGAAAGTGCATTCCGCAAATGACAATCAATGTCATCACACATACAACCGGTGAACACTGCTTAGATGCAACAACGCAAAACAACAACATGCACATGTGAACGAAACACAATCCAAAAATAAACTAACTAACTAAATATTCGCAGGACAGAATCGGCTGAAAAGCAAAATAGTATTTTGTTTCAAATCACAACATCCTCCCCCCCTTGAGGCAACGTCCTCAACTAAGTTTCAAATGGCAAAGGACATAATTTCGTAATAGGTCGTATAAAAATTCCTTATTTAGTTTGAATTCGAGCAATTCGAGCCCTTTTGTCTTTGCCTGGTAGCAATTCCATAATTCGAGCAAGTTGCCATTTCAACGGAGGCAAATTGTCCTCTTTTACCAAAACAATAGAGTTTACCTCTAGATTTTTTGAGGATTGGAACCATTTCGGTCTATTCTGTAACCTATTTAAATACTCAGTAGACCAACGAGTCCAAAAGTTTTGGCGCATCTTAGAGCACCTTTGCCAAAAAGACAGCCTATTTTCATTTAAGTTTGAGATGTCAATTTCGGGAAAACTTGTAAGTGGTTCGCCTATTATAAAATGCCCTGGAGTCAAACAAGTTAAATCGTTAGGATCTACTGATACCGGACACAGTGGGCGCGAGTTAAGAATAGCCTCTATTTGAGCTAATAATGTACTCAGCTCTTCAAATGTCATACATGAGTCGCCAATAATTGTACGTAAATGTGATTTGGCAGATTTTATGCCAGCCTCCCATAAACCACCCCAGTGTGGGCTGAGCGGTGGTATAAAACGCCACTCTATTTCTTTAGTACCAGTGAAATTCAAAATTTCTGTTTTATTTACATCTGACCTAAAAAATTTGTACAAGTCGTTCAACTCATTAGATGTACCCTTAAAATTTGTGGCATTATCGCTATAAATAGTGATGGGATTGCCACGCCTAGCAACGAACCTTTTTAGAGTAAACATGAATGCTTCTGTTGTGAGACTACTCACAACCTCAATATGCATGGCTTCCGTAGCCATACACACAAACAGTGCAATGTATGCTTTAGATTTGGGAGATTTTCTAAGTCTCGATTGCCTAATAAAAAGCGGACCACCAAAATCTATCCCAACCTTGAGAAATGGTCGAGCTACCGATACCCGATCCACCGGTAATGTCCCCATTAATTGTGATGACACCTTTGCTTTAAACCTATAACAAACTGTACAATGATGTAACACACTTTTTACAAAATTTAACCCATTTATCGGCCAATATCTTAGCCTTAACGAAGCCAAGACAGCTTGTGCTCCAGCATGGGCAAGTCGAATATGCTCTAACTTAATTAATAATTTCGTAACGTGATGTTTTGCTGGTAGCAACAGAGGATACCTTTGATCGTAAAGGACTTCTGCGTTTGGAATTCGACCATTTACTCTGAGCAAACCCTGACCATCAATGAATGGATTTAAGCAACGTAATTTGCTGTCCTTAAGAACTAACTGATCTTTATGACTTTTATTTTTATCAATTTGACACTGCAAATCTTCAATTTCCCTGAAAAATGAATCTCGCTGAACTAACTGTACAATTTTTAACCTAGCACTATTTAATTCAGATTCCGCAAGAGAACCATGTAACATATTATCTGACCTTTTCTGAGTATTGGTAACAAAGCTTAGACAGAACGCAACTGCACGTTGTAGACGTGAAAAGTTTGAAAACCGTGACCAATCAATAACAGGCTCGAAATTTTGAGTATATTGAGCACAAACAACCTTTTTCTGTTCAGAAATTGAGTCCAATTCAATTGCACCAACAGGCATCACTGAGTAACTTGGATCTAAAATATTTTTTGGACCATTCCACCAAAAGGAATTATCAATCAAATTACTAGGAAAAATCCCCCTAGATAGCCCATCAGCTGCGTTGTATTCCGACCTAGTATGACACCATTCAAAATTCGAGGTGAGCTCTTGTATTTCGGACACTCTATTTGGAAGCTCCTCATCCCAATCTATTTTTCTAGCCCAAATTTCCTGCATTAAAATTTTTGCCAACACTATAACAGGCCCTACCAAACCTAAAGGGTCAAACATTTGAGCAATATGAGACAGGACTCTCCTTTTTGTAAAACAGCCAAAACAGTCAATATCAGGAATTGAAATCTTGAAAATATCGTCGGAAGGGTTCCAACTAATACCCAAAACCTTATTAGAAACAGTCTCATCCAAAATATCTCGTTCCTTTCCTTTTATTTCCTCAACCTCATTGATTAAAGACTTATCATTGGAACTCCACTTGTGAAGTTTAAAACCAGCACTACTCAACATTTTTATCAGTTGGTCTTTCAATTCTAATGCTTCCTCTTTAGTATTAGCCCCTGACAAAATATCATCAACATAGCATTGATTAAGGATGGCTTTTGAAGCTAATGGAAAAATAGTAGCCTCATCAAAACCCAATTGATTCAAACACCGAGTTGCCAGGTAAGGCGCCGAGTTGGTACCATAAGTCACAGTTTGAAGTTCAATGCATTTGAATTCGTCATGACTTGACTCTCTCCATATAATGTTCTGAAGATGCCTTTGATTAGGGTTCACCATCACCATTCGGTACATCTTCTCAATATCAGCAACAAGAACAAACATGAAACTGCGAAAACGACACAAAATTTCAAATAGCTCTGGTTGAACAGTGAATCCCTTATACATGATGTTATTGAGTGAAACACCTGTAGAGGTTTTTGAGGAAGCGTCAAAAACAACTCTTAATTTTGTAGTTGAACTATTTTCCCTAACCACGCAATGGTGAGGCAAAAACACTCGAAAATTCATATTCTTAATCCCAGCATTATTAAAGTCAAAAGGTACCACTTTACCATGTCCCAATGAAATGTATTCATTAATAAACTTGGAATAACCCGTGAACAATTGTTTGTTATGTTGAAACCTTTTCTCTAGAAACTGAAACCTTTTTATAGCTGAACCGAGTGAATTTCCCAGTTTACAATGTTCTTTAGGTGAACGCAAAGGTAAATCAACTTGAAATTGTCCATTTTCCAACCTTTGTACCGTAGATGTGAAATATTGTTCACAAACCTTATCCTCTGGTGACAAATAGTGTTTATTTGTCACTTCTTCTAACTGCCAGAACCTTGGAATTATATCATCGACATTGTCTAGATTTTGACAAAATAGTGACACATTTAAATTAGTGAAGACTTTGTTGTTGAAAGAAGACTTTATGGGTGCGCTGCCACAAACTAACCATCCCAATTTTGTGTTCTGTAACACAGGCAAATTTGCACCTAACTTGATTATCCCAGGAAGCAACAGATCAAAATATAAATCTGCTGAAATTAGCATGCCCATTTCCGAAGGCCTAAAATAACATGGATCCGCCAATGTTATGTTATCCGGCAAACTTATTTTGCTTGTATCAACCAAAGCATGAGGCAATGAACAAGTGATTTTATCCAAAACACAGCAAGAAATTCTAAAATTCTGTGAGCTTTCGTACCTCGATTCCAAAATGAGATCAACCATTTTATTTACCTTTGAAGCAGTATTCCCAATACCTCCTACAGTCAATGCTCTATTGTAAAAATCTAAATTCAAAAGCTTTAGCACCCTTGTGCTAATAAAGGGAATCTGTGACCCGGAATCTAAAAGAGCACGAACAGCTACCCTTTCTCCTTGTCTATTTATTAAATGCACTCTTGCAGTTGCTAGTAATATTTGTGATTTCCATCCCATAGACAGAAGACTTGCATTATCAATAGGAGTTTCATTTGAAGTGGGAAGTTGACTTGTAACATAGTTTTCGTTTGAACCCTTATGACCCTGCCTATTCCTATCAAAATTTTCCCTAGCAACCTCAGGCTCCCTTTGACTTTCTGTGAAGGAATTTTCTTTTACATATCTTTCATCGCTATGAAGTAATGAATGATGTTTACCATTACAAACTTTACATTAATTTGACTGACACTGTGAAACTGTGTGCTTTGAATCCAAACAGTTGTAACACAATTTGTTTTGTTGCACAAACTTCCGTTTATCTGTTATAGAACAGTCCTTGAATTTAAAACAGTTGCCTATTTTGTGCCCATCCTTATTACAAAATAAGCAAGATTTTTTATTTCTAAAATCAGCCCTTAAATTCTCTTGAGTGGTTACTAAAGTAGATTTCATCTGTTTAAAATTAAAACTTTTGTTACTCCCAGGCATACTTTCAAACGCACAGCACCGTTTTTCAAGAAAATCAAGAAACTTAGCCAAATTTGGCAACGCTGTGCTATCTTTTTCAAGCTCATAAGTCCTAAGTGATTGAAAATCAAGTTTCTGTGAAAATATATAGACAAGTAACACGTCTCAACTATCAACGGGCAATTTTAATGCTTTCAATGAATTTAGATGTTGCCTTATATTTGTCAAAAATGCTCTAAGCTGAACCCCATCACCCTTTGTTATGACAGGAGTATCCAATAACCCTTTAATATGTGTATTGACAATGACAAGGTTGTTGTCATACCTTTTCTTCAATATATCCAATGCAATTGGTTAATTATCATGCGTCAATGACAAATCATTAACCAAATTCAAAGCTTCATTGGATAAAGCGCCTTTTAAATATAAAAATTTCTGGACGTCAGTCAATTGAGTACTGTCATCAATGAGAGCAGTGAATAAATCAATAAATGACTTCCAATCCTCATATTTACCCGAGAACGAGGGAGTATTTAAATTTGGCAACTTTACTCTACTTATCGAATCGCTATGTGTTTGCAGAGTAGGTTGTTGTGAATTACTAGAAGAATTATTGACACTAGTTGTATTTAAATGGCTTTGTAGACGGTTTTAACTTTAGCCAAAATTTTAAAATATTGATTCTCTATCAAAACTCTATCAGCCTCTTCAGCCTCATCCAAATCCTCAATTTTTGTTTGAATTGTACAATAATTCTCAAAATTCTTATTTAAATGAGTGTCCCTCACAGCAAGTTCATTAATATTTACATTAACGTCATTTTCATTAGTATTTACGAAATTTTCTATCCTAGTATGGCCCTTTTAACCTTTGTACGCTGTTTCTTGAGGTCTTCCATGATAAAAATTCAATAAAAACACTGTTGGTCTGCTAACACAACACGATTTCGCAAAGTCCACAGAAAGTATAGTATAAAACAGTCTGACCTTGTTTGATCCAAATCCTTCTTGTTTTGGTATCACCTTGACCTTTCACCTTCTACGCAGCAACCCAGTATTCAGCAAATCCCATAAGTTTCAGCCAATTATTGTTGTCCACTTCAAACAACCCAAACTTCAATATCCGGCTCGAAGGACCAAAATATGTACCAATTAGTACATTTATTTCCTTATTCCTTGTTCCTTCGAAGAAACATCCTCAGGTAGAGGAAACCCAAATTAAACCAATAAACTAATTTGATTGATTTAAGTTATTGATCTGTATGTCCATAGGCACCTGGTGTGTATGATTAATACACCAAAAGTGTTTCAATGTATTATATTTTGCTGAAAATTGGTTTTTTAACAGAAGGTTTTTCATGAGCTTTTTTTTTTTTTTTTTTTTTGACAACAACAACATTTTTTTTCTATTAGTTACAATTCAATTGTCTCCTCTCACAATCGAAAGTGCATTCCGCAAATGACAATCAATGTCATCACACATACAACCGGTGAACACTGCTTAGATGCAACAACGCAAAACAACAACATGCACATGTGAACGAAACACAATCCAAAAATAAACTAACTAACTAAATATTCGCAGGACAGAATCGGCTGAAAAGCAAAATAGTATTTTGTTTCAAATCACAACAATTATTTTCAAAATTTGCCATTTCAAACCACATTGCATGTATTACCTTGGTACTTCTAGTTCAAATATCTTGAAAAGGGTTACTCCTAGCTACTCTTACAAAGTATACCTTTATTATGTAAATATGACGGAAAAATCAATTTTTCGATAAAAAAAGAAAGTATAAGTGCATACAAAATTAATTAATGGCAATAGACTTCTGTCAAAATTGTAATAGATTCGTCAACATTTGTACTAGAATTGACATTTTCAATGCATTTCAATTTTTTTCAATGGAAGAGTGGTCGTATTAACTGTCTTACGACTATCAAGTAAATAAATTTACCAGGTTGATCAGTAAATCCGAATTTTCGCAAAAATTCTCAGCTGTTGGTTGATAAAAATACTTTGGCAACGTGGCATTCTGGCATTTGGGGTTGCAAGTGATACTGATATGAATGACAAGATTGACATTGAAACTGACGAAATGAACCACATAGGAATTTAATTTTATTACCATTCCAATTTTCAATTTATCAGAATCGACTTCGAAAGCTCCATATTTTCTGTAAAAATTCCATATAAAACAGATTTTCAACGTTTGGTAATAACGTAATAGCGAATGTTCGATTGTGATAGATCTATTACAATTTACGATTGTAATAGGGGTGGCAACACTAGATTTGTATTGAATTTTTTTAAAGAAAAAAATATTACGCCTCTGCTTTTTCTTGAAATCTATATAATTTTTCAAATACTCATTTACTTTGGAGTTAATCAATTTGGTCTCTTGATATTTTTTCGTTTAAAGAAATAAAAGCCATTTTGATGCATGGCAAAATCGCTAAAATCTGATATGGTGTTTTGTATGCAAAATTCGTTTTTGTCTGATTTAAGTAAATGTCATACATCACTAAAATTCAAATGTGATTAAAAAAAAATGACCTTTGATTTTCACATACAAAACGCCATACCAGACTTTAGCGATTTTGCTATGCATCAAAATGACTTTAATTTCCTCAATCGAGAACCTTTCGTCGCACAAAAAAATATCAAGAGACTAACTCCAAACGAAATGAGTATTTCAAAAATAATATTGATTTTAAGAAAACGCAGTGGCGTACTATTTTGTTCTTTTAAAAAAATTCTATTCAAATCCTGTTCGAACGCCACTGGTAGAGTTTTTTATAAAACTTTTACATACAAAAATGTAATCTGATGGTCAAAAGAAGTGTACCAAATTTTGTGGAAATATCTTGAGTGGTTGGAAAGTTAAACATAAAAAAGGCATTTTTTTTTAAACTTTAACACCCTGTATCAAGGAAACAAAGCATTTTGGAACATAATTTCATGTGACAAATGTTCTTATTTTCTTGCATTCTATACAGTGTTGAAAGGAATGTATCAACTTAAAAATCAACCTGTATACTACATATATTTGACATAGGTATACAGGGTTTCGTGGGATGGACTAACCCAACTTTTTGAAATTAAATGGAACACCTTGTATATTATTCCATAAATGTTCTATACGTATCTCCAATATTTAAAGATACAATATCGATCTATTTTTTCAGCAAAAAACGCATTTATTTTAAGTAGTGGAAAAAAAAACAGGTTTATAGTATTGCGTGACTGCCATTTTTTTCTCACAGACAATATACTTTAATATATAATTCCAGTTGGTTGGAATGGATGTCAATTATACAGGGTCATGTCAGAAGTTGAACCCAATCGAAACATTTCAAATCACCAATAAGTCGAAAATGTTGAATGGAACACCCTGTATATCGTTACGGATTTTGATTGAGGTTAATTTGTAAAAAATAGTCCACACCTTTCACTAGACGGTCAGAAAAAAAACCTTTTGTGCAAACTCAATGACGAAAATATTATGAATATTCTTAAAAAAAACTTCAAGACAATAATATTCTCATCGATAGAGTAAAAGAAGAACTTGAAATTTTCAACAGAAGTCACTCAGTGAGAGACGCCCTTAGAAAACTGGAGATCATCTATACAACCTCTATCGCCCAGAATGGAGGACTTGTGGGTCATTTACTCTAATTCTCTATTGTTGATTTGAAAAGTGGTATTTTCAGCACGCTTCTGAAAAAAAAATGTTTTTTTTTTGCATAAAAAAGATTAAATAGCGAATATTATCTAAACGACCAAAGATATGTATACAAACTTGATTTCGACGAATAGTATATTTGACGTTGATTTATTCATTGTGAAAATTTCTAATTTTAAATAATTTTGTTGCAAATTACAATTTTTTTGGAAAATCTGCAAAATGAATAGTCGTAGATAAAGCATAGTATTTGACTCGCGTAAAATGTAGGCTGAAAATAAAATTTAAGTTACTATTGAATAATATGGTATAGGGTGGTGAAATTGATCATTTCCACTATTTTGAATGGTTAGTTGATGAGTTGAAAGTACGCACTGCTTTGGACGTTTCACTAAAGGATGTTGATGGCCGGCACAAGACCAACTCCAAATGAGGCACATCCGAAACGACCCAATTAAAAGAAACATTCAACCTATTATTTTGTGTTAACTATAAAAGGAAACATTGATATACCCAAATAAACTGCTCAACCATTGAAATGATCCACTCCGCAAAAATGATCTAAAAATTGTTTGGAATTTTTAAATGAACATTAAGGAAAAAATTAATGTTAGTAACATATTTTTAATAAAATGTCAGTGTTTATTCCCAAAATAAAAGAAGTTCATTCACGTAATTAAAAAAAAATGAAAAAACGAACAAAACATAACTCACGAATAATTTTAATCAAGAACCTTAAAAACGAATCAATATTTGGTAGGTCCTCCTCGTTTACGAATAACCTCCCGACACCTGTTTGGCATGCTGTTTATTGGGTTAGATATGTAATGTTGATCCAGCTGATTCCATTCCTTTACAACAGCATTTTTCAGAGTGGATCATTTCAATTGTTGAGCAGTTTAAAAGGACCAAAAGATAATAATTAATTGGTATATAGCAGTGAGGTGAGAAGAAAAAATTATTGAACTCCAGTTCAGGACATCTGTTTTCTATAAAACAAAAAATAGTTTGGGTTGCCCATCAACAAAATAGCTTGGGTTGCTCATTAACAAAATAGCTTTGTTATGAAGGATCTTCCACGTCATCATAATCAGTAACTCTCTATTTTCACATAAAAAAGGATTTCTAGTTTCCTCGTCAGTTTATCAAATATGTTTGGTCTCTTTATCTCTGATGAAATACGCTTTTAAATTGAGTCAATGACATTTATATTTGAACCAATCAAATTTTATTAATCCCTCTAGACACGTATCAAGCTCAGTAATCAACGCCCTGGCAAACATAGCTGACAACATACAAGGCGAACAACAGATGAATGAACTACTGGGCCGACTTCTAGAACTATTTGTCCAATTGGGTTTGGAAGGGAAAAGGGCAAGTGACAAATCACCCGGTAAGTAAATTAGTCATCTTTGAACTTTACCGCTCCCCAACGTATAGCAATATAATTTCTCAAATAAATATTTTTGTGACCTCCAAATTTTTTGTGTAGTTTTAGAGGCAGCCCCTTTTAAGATCAAAGAATCCATGATGGGTATGATACAGTTTAGACAAGAGTAATTTACGCACATTTCGTGTGGCTTTGCTTTTTGTACTAATATTGTACAATGTATTTTTTAGACGATTTTAGGACTTGTACATGTTGTGAGGCACGTAATCACTACGTGAAAAAGTTGAATAATTCAAGATTCTAAAAATGCACATTATTGATTATTGTCTTGTTCAAAGACTGAAAATGCAAATAAATTGCTTATTCTCACCCAGTAAGGTGCTAAAAGTTTTTATGTTTATTCTTCTTGAATATTTTATCAGTAATATTTTCTCCTGAATACGTGCCCAAGTCAACTCATGTAGATAACAACATTTTTGCTTCTATCAACCATAAAATCCTTCAAATCTTGTTTTCTGTATTCATTCTTATAATTGAAACATTGTATTTGTTGATTGAGTTTGTATTTAACGTATTATTATAAGATTTTTTATAAAACAGTGTATTAGATCTGTCTCAACTATAATTCACAAGCTATTTGCCTGTTTTTTTTTTCAAGTAACCATCTCACACATAATCATTTCTTAAAGCAAAACAAAAGTGGGCATACAATAACTTCATGATTTTTTGGTCCTCTTTTTATGCTCACTTTCCCATTTAAACAAATCCAAACTAAAATCAATTGGTATCTCTTAGGAGCGCTTAAAGCTTCGAGCTCAGCAGGGAATCTTGGTGTATTGATTCCTGTGATAGCAGTTCTGCTCCGCAGATTGCCACCAATAAAAAATCCCAAGCCAAGAATTCACAAGTTGTTCAGGGACTTCTGGTTGTACTGTGTTATTATGGGATTTACAGCTTCCGAATCGGGTGAGATTTTTCAAATAATGGATGTTTTTGTTGGAGTGTACTTCCTAATATATCCGACATTGTCCGTAGCGGATTAAAATAAATTGCATTCCAAAATAAGAATAATAATAATAAAAATCCTGTGAGAGTTAACTTCAAATAGGTTTATGGCCTCAAGAGTGGTATGAAGGCGTCAAAGAAATAGCCGTTAAATCACCAAGCCTGATCTCACCAACATCAAGTCGTTCCGAAATGCGAGAAATGCAATACACAACCGCAGTCAGAAATGAGAGCGTTTCCATCGCCGAGCTGCAAGAATTGAAAAATCAAATTCTGGAACTGCTCAAACATCCAGCTGAGGCAACTGCATATATCAATAAGTTACCATTTGCTCAGTGTATATTTTTATTGAGCGTGTATTGGGTTGAGACGTTGCGGTAACTAATGTCAGTTCTATGAAAATATTCTGGATTTTCTCATTGCAGGGCCACACATTCTGGAGAACCTAGTCTTGTACCAATGATTTCAGAATATTTGAGTGACTCTGCCCTACAGAAAGATAAAAATGGAATGTGGATATGTGTAGCTTCAGTAAGTATTATATATAAATTTCAATAAAAACACGGTTTCATACTTGTTCAAAAGACTTATTTCATGCGCCAGTAGCCACGTATTATGAAAAATTGAAACTGGTGGAAGTTTTCTAATCAAAGACGCTTTAATTTTTCAGTTTGAATCGACGTTTTCCTTCCGCGCCGGTGATTTTGTACTCTTTGTAAAATACTCGATCGTCTCGATACTGTCAATATAAATAAAATTAGGTGCTAGCTATGACGTCATATTCACATAACCTCAAATTTTGATCCGGGGGACAACAAAGGGAGTTTAGAAAACGGTTTTTTGCCATTGAATTTATCATAAGCAATTTGGCCTATATGGACACATTCTAGTGTCTATAGAATAAACAAAACCACGTGCACGGATGAAAAAAACGGATATTTGGACTAAAAAAAAGCAATTTTTGGATATAAAATGTCTATTACCTACATTCAATACAATTGGCAATACGGCAATGGCAGTGACACGGTGTTGACACATTTGCCAAAACATAAAATTATTTTTTTTAAATGTTCACGCGACTTCACAGCACTAAAAACTAAAAGTTATGAGTCCAAATCTCACAAATGATGAAAAAAAGTCCAAATACACCACAAAGCACGGATAACTTCACAGAACAAGAGCATTAGCTACGTATTGTTGTCCCCCCGATCAAATTTGAGGCTATGTGTGTAACGTCACGAGCTAGTGCCTAATTGGAAATTGCTCATAATAACTAATTCTCATAATAATACAGGATGTCCACGAACAACGTCAGGAAACTTTGGGGGGTGATTGTATGTGATAAAATGGTCGTAAGTCATATAACAAAAAATCGAAATCTCAATATTCTTCGAGTTACAGACAGTCAGAGATCTTTTTTTTCCTTTTCATTGATATATTCCGATTATTTGTTATCGAATCAAAGTGAGATAATAATAATAATCTTTATTTAGCACAGCTGTACAGTGTGGTCAATTTATCTCGTCCACATTTTAAACTTGTATAAGTTCGTAATTTTTTTTTATTCTATCGAAGCGAACCAAAGAATATGTTGTGGAGCTATCTGCCAAGTTTTTATTTTCATATTCAAAAACTAACCTACTTTCTTTCAAATGGAAAGGGTGGTCGGGTGATACCTCATTTCAAAGGTCTTTTGATCCTTATTACTTTCTGAAAGTTTGAGGTCGCTGTCTCGTTCTAATTTTTAAATTTTGGGTCAGTATTTTTTTTCAAAATGGCGTCAAATTGACGTTGACAGCTGTCATTACTGTGTCGAAAAATGCAGAACATGATCATATATTGGGAATTATTTTGTTCAACTTTGATTGAAATGGAAATTATAAATATTCATGTGAATAGTAGTTCGTGTTCTAACAAAACAAAATATCGAGCACGTTCTGCAATTCTTAACACAGTAGTGACAGCTGAGAATGTCAAAACTTCAATTGGGCGTCATTTGGAAAATAATACTGGCCCAAAATTGAAAAATTGGAACTGGACAGCGACTCAAACTTTCAGAATTTTATAATGATGAAAAGACCTTTAAAATGAGGTATCAGTCCATTTGAAAAAGAGTGGGTTAGGTGAATAACTTTTTTAAATCCCCGTATATCAACTTGATAGGTAGCCTAACAACATATCATTTGCTTCACTTCGATAAGATAAAAAATGACGAACCTGCAGACGTTTAAAATGTGGACAGGATAAATTGACCACACTGTACATAAATCAAGTTATATTAGTTAGGTTAACGATGAATAGCTGACTTATCAGCTAAACTTTGCCCATTAAGAATGATTAATGTCAATTATTATTGCAATGTACTTCATTTTTTTTTTCAATTCTTAATAAAGACGATTCAAATATTATTATTATAATATTAGGTGAACTGAACATTGTTAATCCCTGCTTAAATGTTCACATACATACAAAAGTTTTACACTATACAGTATGTCCACGGATGGGGTTTACAAGAGGTGAAATGAGGAAAAATTGAAAGATACGACAAAAAGTTATTATTGATAAAAGTTTTTGCTTGGTCTAAAAATGGGAGCTACGATGAGAAAATTGATTTTTATTACACAGGGCGTCTCAAAAATGTAAGAACCTTAAATTAAACAAGAGCAAACATTCATTTTCTGACCTGTTAACGTGAAATGATGAATAAAAAACTGGCTTTAAATATAGTCTTATCCCTGAATCCGAACTTACTGAAGGGAATAAAATGAACAATTTTGCAAGTCAGCATTTTACTATTTCCATTAGGACTTTTATACCTACAACAACAACAGGTTATCATGTACAGGTATAAAATCAATAATATGCGAGTAAAATGCGGACTTCAAAATTTTCATAGATTAAAATTTTCTTCAGTAAGTCAGTATTCAGGGTTAGAAGTTTAGAAAGTTTGTGAAATTTGCCTTCAAAACATACCGAACTTATCCGGAAAGAGGTACGGACCAATCAGTACTTTTGGAGAGATTTCATCTTCCTTTTCTCAAATTGACAAGACAATATTTGACCGTCAGTTTTCCTATATGAAAATCTTTCAATCCCAAGTTGACTGCGCTGAATTACTGATGCAAATACAAATCAACGTCCCCTCTAGAACCACCAAGAATCTACAAATTTCTATTTACCAAACCATACAACAAATTTTCTTGTAAAGACCCCCTTGATAACGCAATGAGCCTTTACCACCTGTAGTGACATCGATTTTTATTATGTAACTCATCATTACAAATGTTAAAGCGAAATCTCCATTGTAACTTGTAATTATAAATTTCAGATTTTTTCCCTGTTCATACTCAATATATTTCAGGAACTGTGAAAACATAATATATTACTATGAATTGTCAGCGCTATATTATTTAGGTCATATTGTCTTATTAATGGAAAACTGTTAGATAATAATCATCAATATTATTATTATTTTTATAAAAGTGTTCAGTATTCCTAGTATTATAATTATGCACATTACAATCAAAAACTATATCTTAAGATGGAAATTCAGACACCATACCCATTCTTCATCTTATACAATATATACGTTACATAGATTTGATACAAAGTTTCACCCAGTTCATCTGTAACGTTCTGTAGAAAAAATGTTTCTCTACTCTGTCCCTAGAGGACGCTTTACCTGAAATCCAAAGTTCATATCTCGCATATCTTTTCGGTCTCGATAAATTTCTCAGAAACAAAAACGCCTTTTTAAAGATTAGAAGAGACTTGACAAAAGATGTACTCTGTACGGGTCGATAAATCTCACAGTTAAATCGACATTAAAGTAGCTCATGTGGAAAAATCATTTGAATGACATAATGGCAAACAAAATACAACACAAAAACCAAAAAAACAACAAGGAAACTACAAAAGCAACAGCAAAAACAATACAAAATCAACAACATAAAAAATAAAAAGCGGGTTATGTTTTTTGTCGTTTTTATGCTGTTTTTGTTATTCTTCTGTTGTTTTATGTTGAATTTTCATTGTTATCACGTCAGAAATAATCGGATTTTACCAATGACAAGAAAAAAATGGATATTTGATTGCCTGTAACTCGAGAAATATTGAGATTTCGAACTTTTGTCCTTGCCATTATTGTGTATCCACCCTGTGATACAATAATGGAATTGGCGGAACGCTATGATCAGCTTTTTTTGTTTTTGCATGGTTGTGTATAAATATAATGTTGAAATTTATAATATGAATCAGTTATTACAGCCTAAACACCATCAACTGGGACAGTAACAATATTGAAATAATGGAAAAACTATAGAATAATGTATTTGTCAAGTTCTTGCAAAGTAACCCATGTTGATCATTGGCAAGTTTTCATTATAAATTCAGAAAGAACTACTCTTGTAGGTTAGTGATAGAGTTTTCGAAAAATGCTTGGATGTGATGAAGAACAACAAGCCAAAAGATGAAGCTCGAGAACATGATCTGGAACAACATGCACAATTTTTGTTGGTCAGCTTTAATCACACTCATAAACAGATACGTCGAGTGTCCGATAAGTATTTGGTCAGTTTGGTTGCCATGTTTCCTCATTTGTTGTGGAGCAGAAGGTAAACATTTTGTTAAATATGTTTGTATTTTATCAGTTGAGAACTTCCCTTTATACAATAAAACATGAGACCTGTGATTTACCTAAAAAAAAATCTAAAAATTGGAGTCTGACTCACTTGTTTCAATCCAACGTTATCAAGTTTATCTTCAAAAGACGTTCAATTCTCGTTAAATTAGTCAGCTTTTTGACATACCGAGATATGAATTTCAAGTATTATTTCATTTGGTCGAGCTTTTTCATGTAATCTGTATTTGGTTCGCCACTCGCTGTTAGGGCCGATTGCACCGATCGTAAAGCCCGGCTTTCAATCAAGCCAAGCTTTGTGAAAAAATCGCTTGCACCGCTTCGAAAGCTTAGCTTGAAGCAGCCAAAACGGTGAAATTTCTAGGCTTAATTGAATAAGCTTGGCTTTAGTGGCTTTCTAACCTCCAATTTTATCGAAAACTTCAAAATTTGAAAGGCGTTTATTGTTTACGCAAAAATTTGGTCAAATTGTACGTTTGGTAACGGCTTTATGCTGTATTATATGAATCAAAAGAATTACTGAGGCCCTGTACCATCGAATATTAACTAAAGACTAGAGAGTTCACTCGTCAAAAGTGGCTCCGGCTCTGATCACAATATTATACCAGGTCAAGTGTTGCCGATCACAAAATCCGGCTGAGATTCGTCGTTGGAGTTTCGTACATCGCTTGGAAATCGATCGCCTTTTTCCAACTTGTCTTACACGTTAAACTTGTTCTTGGTCGGTTTTTGTGGGTCTTGTAAAGATCAGGCATCCACAAATTAATGATTTTTTTAAATTTTTGAGCATAATTTTGGGTTTATAGAACAATTTCAACTAAAAAAATGCTGGATGAACAGCTTTTAACAAAAAAAAAAAAAATCCCGTAACAAATTAAAATTTTATCAGGATTCAGTGAGAAAAACTCCCTCAAATGACAGCTTTGTCACATTGTTACAATCCATACAAGCTACATATTATAGAACAAACAGGCAATGTTGCCAAACTTACCCAAACTTCTTCAAAACAATGATTGCATCGTTTTTGTTTGTATATTCCAATATACTATGACAAACATAATAAAACAGTAAAAAAAGCGACAATATGGGCAGGAGCGTTACTTTTTAAACGATATTCAAGAGAACATCCACCGGCTACGCTGGGCAGAAGCGTACCTTTTTACTCGGGCAGGAGCAGCCATATGGGCAGGAGCGTTTCTTTTCAAACGATATTTAAGAGAACATCCACCGGCTACGCTGGGCAGGAGCGTACCTTTTTACTCGGGCAGGAGCGTTACTTTTTAAACGATATTTTAGATATGGCGGCATGATGGACATCTGAATATTAATTATTAATTAATGAAGTTTCCCTTCTCTGGAGTGTACATAGCCGACGACACCGGACTACGGAACACCTCAATCTCCGACGCACCAAACCACAGTCCTGCTAACATCCCAGCAAAACTTCATCCACTACAGACAAGAAGGTCATCAGATGGAAAACATTTTCCACAGCATCCATTTTGAACCGACCACTAAAACTGAATGATTTCTTCAAAAACACAACAAAATGTCAGCAAATGAAACCCACCAATTTACAACATCAAACGGATGCGTCGCTATGTGCATAGAAAAAATCACAATCCAATGCGCACACTCCCCTTGGTAGCTTTCGCGATTCTCAAGCCGACCGTCAATAAAATGGCGCCAAAACGAAAAAGCAGAATAAATGAAAAAGGAAAACTTGGCAACACCGCGCGTATTTTTCACTCTCCGTCGTTATTTAGTGAGTAGTGCCTTGACTATGGACCTCCATAGTCCATAGTCTTGACAATCTTGACAGTTATTGATAATATCGAGTTCGCCGCGATGTTCTGTGAATCAAATTTTCAAAATTTATTTTTCCTGCTTAACTATATGTTTTAACTTCTTTAGTGGTTACGTGAGGAACTGTAGTACATGAGAACAACAGAAATTGTCCATTTCAATGACCCACAACTGGAACAAATCGAGATTTTTGGAAAATGTTCGATTCATTCAGCATTTTTTCTCTTTAGAATAGTTAAACGAAGGATAATTTTCCAAATTCGCCTTTGAAAAGTAAAAAATACGTGGATGCCTTATGTTTACAAGAACCGTTTTTGTTTTTGATCCAAGGGATTTCGGAAAATCGCTTTGGGGACATGATTTTCAAAGGTTCCGACATGGAGTGAGCCAACTGTATGTTATTTAAACTGTGCCTGTGCCATCGAATATTAACTAAAGTGCAATTTTTCCTTTATTTTGTAATCAAAACAAACAATACTTCATGACTTCGACTTTTTCTGTCAAATTGAAATTTCTTGTGTGAAGTTAGTTGAAGATGTCAAATTGAACAGAATAGATCATTTGTCCCGCTTGGTAGAGCTGTCAAAAAATCAGGGCGGTGCAACAAACTAAATACAAGCAAATTACGATCGGTGCAAATGGCCCTTAGGGGTATATGCACCGTAGAAATCTAATCCGGATGAAGACTTCATCGCGATTATCCATTAGATGGTATGGAAGATAATCGCGATAAAGACTTCATCCGAATCAGATTTCTACGGTGCATATTATAGGGGTTAGTCAAACATATTTCTGTTAATCTGAGGTGGTTTTATATGCAATAATATTTGGCGAATGTCTAGTACCTTGTCAACTTGATTATTTCTCAAAGTGTTACAATGTATATCCGCAATCGCTCAAATTTTGATATACCGGTTGTTGAAAGTTGAGAAAAAAAAAGTTTTTTTCCTTATTTTTATTGATATCACTTGAATACTATTATTTCATCAGTGTTTGATCACTGGGAAGAAAATACATGGTGTCCCAAAATGAATGGGACATAAGGCAGCAGATTCCTTATAAAAAAATATTGCGATAGACCCCAACTTGTCTTATCCGAAAGTTGATATCAAGAGAGATACAGAGTTTGGACTTTCTCTCAAATAACTTAAGAAATAATGAAGGTATTTTGATGAAATTTGGTGTATAAGGGAAGTTTCATATGCAAAATTCAAATCACGTCTTGATACAGCTCTTACTTGTAGGGGGCGCCATCTTACCAAGATGGCTTCTAAAATTGGTATTTTGCAAATATCTCGAAAACTATGCGCTTTTCATATAAATACGCGGAGAGCAAAATTAAAAAGGATAAAATTCTCTTCACAAACTTTCTATGGAAATTTAGCTAAAGTTGACCGTTAAGGCACAGTTCATAGAAGTTAACGAAACACACAGCCCCAAGAAATTAACGCACCACCTATAATTTTTACATAAGAGTAAACTAGGGTAAATCTTTATATCTTATTCAAAAACGAAGCTATTAGGCTGGATAAGTGATGACAACATTTAAAAAGAACAAGGTTTTAAGGTTTTGACAATACAAAAAACTGTTCTTATCACTTAACCCCACAGTGTTTCAAATTTTTACATGAATAATTCGGATTTTACTCTATGCTTAGTATAGGAACACTATTGCCCTGAAACTTGAAAACACTCGGTGGAATTTAGTGGTAAGAATAGATTTTTTTTATTGTAAAAACCTTGAAGCCTTTCTTTTTTTATGTTTTCATTTCTTGTTCAGCTTGATATCTCTTCTTTGGAAAAGATATGGAGATTCACCCCAGGACATGTCTACACAATATTGTCTTATGTGAAAACTAGAGCTGGTGCGTTAATTTCTTGGAGCAGTGTATGTTGTCATACATTGAGCTCTCATGCCTAAACGGTTTACTTTTGCGAAGATTTCCTCAAAACCTTTTCTGTAGGGAATTTTATCCTCTTTTGCTCTCCAGATATTTTTCCGAAAAACGCGTAGTTTTCGAGATATTTGCAAATTACTATTTTTAGAACCCATCTTAGTAAGATGGCGGCCCGGCTGCAAGTCTCAAGTTATGCATTTTCTGGATTTTAGTTAGGGACCTCGAAACCTACAAAGTTTCAAAACTTCCCGACCTTTTTCCAGGT